>OZ038372.1:110386003-110607621 GCA_964036015.1 Leptarthrus brevirostris | reverse complement strand
AACGGAAAAGCGGCAAGTCATCAAAACAAGAACTAGAAAATTGTATGATTTAATTGGAAAGAAAAAAGCGTGTATGATTTTGGACCATGTAACCTATATCAAAGCGGACTTTAGTACACTTCCAGGCTCACAATTTTATACTCTATTCGAAGGAGAAGTTCTTCCAGAATCGGAAACATTAATTGGCATAGAAAAATTCGGGACCAAATACCTTGTGTGGCAGGCTCTATGTCAGTGTGGAAACCGAAGCCCACCGTTCATCACAAGTGGAACAATTAGTGCAGAAGGGTACATCAATGATTGAATTAAAAAACTGTTGATTCCGTTTGTGAAAAAGCATAGGGTTTCTACACTATTCTGGCCGGATTTAGCTTCCGCGCACTATGCCCGTACAACAATAAACGTCCTTATCGAAAACGACATTGATTTTGTGGCGAAAGATACCAATCCACCAAATGTTCCACAATGCCGTCCTATTGAGAGATATTTGGCTTTGGTGAAAAGAAAACTGAGGACAAATGAGCTGGCTGCAAAGAAGCTTAAAGATTTTAGTGTCAACTGTAAAAGAGCGTCCAGACAAATTAAGGATATCACTGTCAGAAATATTATGAAGGACATTAGGAAAAAGTTAAGAGAAGAGTGGGATCCAATGTAAAAAGTGAGAATTTTTTTATTAATAACTAATTTAAAAAAATAAAACATATAAAGTAAATGAAATAAGTAAATATGCAATATTAAAATACTAAAGTTTTTGTATTTCCAAGTTTAATTCGTTTCAATCCTTAATTATCTCGAGAAATCGGTTTGGCATAGAGTTAACAAGCCTTCAGATTATTAACTTATCAATTTTGAAATATTGTTATAAGTAAATTAGGCAAAGACCCGTCATGTGCTGATAAGAATAAACTTGTTAAGACTTGTTGTCTTTCCGGGGCCGTGAGTGAACGTAGCGGTATAGCAAATTCCGGAAAATGTTGGCGATATCACTCTTCTAATAAATATAATGATTGTTGGCGACGGTACTCAAAACATTTCTAGGGTATTGGCCTTCCCAATGAAAGCATTTTTTGCATAGATCAGACATCGAGATTTTGAAAAAAAAATTAAAAACACTCGAATTAGTACAAAAATAACTAAGCATATGTCAAATAATACTTCGGACCCTTTGCACAAAATTGGAATGAAGGACATAGCCGTCGACATTGGTGCCGCCGAAGATTCCAAAACAATACAATATTAACGAATTCAGCGATTGGTTTGATTAAAGCACGTGGGAGTTAGGAAAAATAGACTTTATCAAAATTAATATTAATTCTTCCGAAGCAAATTGAAGAGTTAATTAACCCAGACGTCAGACAACCTTTCTCCTTCGAACGTGCCAGCCCTGTTATTTGAGTATCTAAGAATAACACAGTTTTGAGCTAGAAGCTCTAGCTGTGGAGATATTTAAGCATTACCTTCTTAAAGCGCATTTCAAGATTGTAAGCGATTGCAATTCCATTCGACTAACGCAAGAAAAAAAAGGATCTAGTGCCAAGAATAGTAATGTGGTGGCTGAAGCTAGTTGAATCGATTTCGATTTAGAATTCAGGGTGGGCTCTAAGTTACTCGTGCTGAGGCACTTATACGTTCCCAAGTCAATAAGGAAGTAAACTGACGGACGTTACTAGTTGATTGCTGGCTTTTGGAGTAGCAAAGGATGAGAACCGGCTACCGGTGTTCCGAAAAAAGGACCCACAAATTACAGAAATTAGTAAAATACTGTCTGGGGAAATTCTACAACCAGATAAAAAGGACGGACAAGGGGAACTTTATTTTAGAGAAAGGGCGAATTTTCAAAATAACAGAAAATGGAAATTGTTTCGGGGTAACGAAGGGAAACGTAAAGAACGTTTTTTGGTTTAGTAATACGATATCAATTGTTAAAAAGTATATAGCGATCTGCACAGACGGCCTTTACAACAAAAGAAGTGATCAGGAAAATCGATATAGTATACTGCGTACTCCGGAAAAATATCTTATTCCCTTTCATACAATACTCATGGACCATATCCGAAAAGTAAAAAAGGGAATTTCTGCATCGTTGGAATAGTCGCTCTTTCTCAAAACTGGTATCTTATTAAAATACGTCAAGAACACAAATAGTAATGTAGTTGTAACCTTACTAGAGGAAGTGAACCAATACCTGGTCCATGAGCTTTTACATCGCATCAGTTTGAGAAATGAGAATTCAATTAAACATTTTGCATCATCTGTTAAAACGCCCTTGGCACAGACGGTCAGATTGAAAGGGATTTTAGAACTATTAAAGGCGCCATCTTAGCCATGACAAAAGATTTACAGTATACCTCAAAGAACGCGATATTTTGAAAAATAAATTGCTTCTGATACGATTGAGCAAAAGGAAGAGGAAATGTTACCAATATCTTATCTCTAAGAGAAAGTGTTGAAAAGAATGGCTGAGAGACAACAACAAGACTCACCAAGCTCCTTAGATCTATAATTAAATAGTTTTTAACAAAAAGTTGAACCGACTTCACAAAAAGCGCAAAAAAATATAAGATAATTTTTAATTTTATATCTATTACGACATTTTGAAGTCGGTCCAAATTAAACACACAATTAAATACCCAACCACAATTGAAGATAATTCATAAAAGTGCCTGAACGTTTCAGCTCACAGGATCATAAGGATAATACTTTTGTTGTAGTTTGGTTTGTTTACTTTGCACCGCCTGAAAAATGTCATAATAGATAGAAAATTAAAAATGATTTTATGCTTTTAAGCGTTTTTTGTGAAGTCGGTTAAACTTTTTTTTAAAAACTATTTTATTTTTCACTTTTTAGTGTCTTCTACTCTCTACAAAAAAAAGACGCGTTACAAAGTTAGGTCTTCCACCCTGGGGGTCCCAAGTTCGAACCCCACCGTGCATGGTTATTTTCTGCTGAAAACAGATTACCATAAAAAATCCATTGCAGTTGCAGAGTAATGTTGGTGGATCGGAATTCACCTTAAATAGTAGGTCCACTTGTAATCGTTGTCGGATGAAATTCTTTTCCCGCCCTATATCGCACAACGGATTACGGGAACTAGAAAGTGGGAGTGAGTTCGGCCCCCTAAAAGAAAAAAGATTTATTTTTGTACCGTTCGAGGTATCGTTTGGAAGAGCTGAATTTAAGGGAATTGGTTATAAAGGTATAGTTATCGATATATGAGACCAGGAAAATAGTTTCCTGTTAAAACCAACATTTTAAGTGTTACGCTCGCTCAAAAATGATGGTTTGGTTAAAAATACAATGAAATGTAGGACCGACATCAGTTTAGGTAAACCTTGCTTGAATTTTTTAGCATGGCAGCCACTATTCTTTTGCACAAACTTAAGCTTCGGCTTTGTGCAATTTTTGTCAACTCGGTGTAATTCTATTTATGTCATTGTTTCCAACGCTCTCATATTTTAAAGTTTTGACTATATTTTTGTTAGTTTCCTTACTTTTACATCGTCTTTAGTAAGAACCTTATATTATAGATGAGTTACTCATAGACCTGGAGTACTCTGGTCACAAGGTTATCGCCTACTCCGATGATTTTGCCCTGATTTGTTCAGGAAAGCACCCAAACACATTGGCATTGACAGGTTAAAACTATGTAATTAGGTTAAATATCTAGTTCTGGGCCTAGATAGAAAACTGATTTGAAAGTCTAACATCCAAGAAAGAGTTGGGAAGGCTACAGTAGCGCTATACTCGTGTAAAAAGGCAATAGGGAAAAGATGTATTGAGACACGCATTGTGCATTGGCTCTACACAAGTGTTATACGACCTATACTCACTTATGGGGTGATCGTTTGGTGGCTGTCACTGGATATAGCTACCTAACACAATGCACTGGATAAAGTTCATAGGATGGCAACACTACTGATAACGGGTGCTCTTAGAACTACACTTTCTAAAGCTCTGAACACTATTCTGCACCTTCTACCAGCGGATCTCATTAGGTTTAACTCAGTCCAGATCTGGAAACGAACTGACTTCGGTCATTCAAAAACTCTGGACGGAAGAACTGCCAGCAAGATTGACTCTACCACGACCAAGCCTTTATTTGAAACGAAATTCGAATTCAATTCCTCCTTTCTTACCAGGCAGGTCCACCTCAATGGAATTGCATCTCTACACTGACGGCTCCAAACTTTAAGCCAGAGGAGGTGGTATCTTCTCGAAACACCTGGACCTCGTTATCTCACTTCCTACCTGACTACCGGACTACTAAGCGTGTTTCAGGTGGAAACGTGTGTATATTTACAGTTAGCCGAGCCGTTATTAAATATAATATATACTACCTCCAAAACGGTTGTACCATATCACTAAGCTTTGAATGACATAGCTGAGCATCTGAAAGTACGGCTCATCGGGGTGCCTGGACATAGTGATATTCCGGTCAACTGTAGAGCGCACGTACTAGCAAGAATCGGTACTACTCGTCCCGACTCGGAAATTAATCGACAGTTGGGAAAGCCGCTGACCACTTGCAAACTGTATATTTCACAGACCTCTCTCAGGATTGCAAATGTTAATTGGCAGGAGGAAACCAGCTGCCAGATCACCCGACAGATATGGCCAATGCTTGACCCTAAACGGTCAAGAAAGCTCATCTTACTCGGATGCAAATTAATTAGCATTACTGAGGCCGTTATTACGAGCCACTATCTCTAGGTAGACATGCCGATAGACTCCGCGCACTCTCAACCATTTTTTGTAGGAGTTTCCATGACGAAGGGGTGGGGGAAACCATACTCCACCTTCTCTGCAACTGCCCAGCCCTAGCCAACCGTAGGAACCGGTTTTTGGGCTCCCCCGTTTTGTGAAGAGCTAACCGAATTAGGCTCCACTGACGTCAGGGAATTAGTTCGATTTATCAGTAGCTCCAAATGGTTCCCGGAAACGTGTTAAGGCTAAACCCCAGCCAATATTTGGGGCATTTCACGCGAAGCGGACAGCGAAAAAAATTTCAGGTTCAGGATTTTGTTCATATTTGGTTTAATTGTACTTCTATATGTCCTGAATGAATGTGCATTTTTATTTTTTTTCTATGAAGCCTTGTTGCCCTTTTCTAAGCCTTTAAAGAATTGACAAAATTTGAGGAGCGGGTTTTTTGAAAAAAAATTTGCTATTATTCAAAGTGATAGAAAAAAAGTAAATAGTGTTATTTTAAAGACAAATAAATGTTTTTCTTGGCTGTTATTACAGAGTTGAAAAAAATTTTTTTTTTCGTATATAAAACCGGAAGTAAACATATCAAATCGGATTTTACTTAACTTCGACATTTTTAAAAATTTTTGTTTTTATCTCAAAATGTAGCTTATAGTTCATAAATAATATTTGTAAAATTTTAGAATATGATCTGCATTCGTATCGGAGATAGAGAATTTAAACTTAAATTTTTTCATGTTTCCATACAAAACTATCGCACTGGCCAAACGCCGACTACGCTCTGCACTGTGTCCGAATGCAGATCACATTATGAAACTGAACAGGCATTTATTATACATTTTAAGTTATTTTTTGAGCTATTTAAAAAAATAATTAAAAATGTCGAAGTTTGCCAAAATTTAATTTTAAATATTAATTTTGGATTTTTTACATGAAAAAAAATCCAATTTCCAATTCGATACCACGACTGTGAAGAGCATGCAATTTCCTATAAGAATCACTATTTTACTTATTTTTATATAAGTTTCTTAATATGATTAATTACCTTTGAAACAGGTCATACATAACTTTTAAAATTGTTGGTTGTCCGCTTCGCGTGAAATGCCCCATTTATATTGACTCCTCGAGAACTAGATTCCACTGAAGACAGAGAACTGGCTCGATGCACGGAGAGTAATAGGTTCACTCTCTTCTTTTCTAGGTGTTTGTATGGGGTCTAAAATGCAGCCTCTAGTGTGCGTTTTTAGGCGGCCACTCTAACCTCACCTAACCCTAGAGTATAGAACTATAAGGTAAGGCTGAGATTCAAAAAACTTCAGCACTTTTCTTGATGTAGTTTAGTCATGGTAGTAGTAAAACAGCGGTATTTATAGAGGAGGGCCAAAATAATTTGGAAATTAGAGCGTAATGGTATTTTCCCGTTGCCTCAAGGTATTGCAAATGAATTTCTTCCTTTTAAACACTTTTAAACATTTTAATCATGGATTGAAGTTCTAAGTGTCCCTTTGTAAAACAAACTTAAATGACTAGCCACTGGGTTAGCTAAGGATATATAAAAAATGCGATCTTAGGAAATGTAAACAAACTTATTATTATTTTAATTAAAAACTTCCCTGAAAAATAATATCCCGCTTACATAACGCCAATTGTTTCTATTTTAAAAGTGTCACTATTAAAATGAATGTCTTCACTTTAAGTTGAAAGCTATTAGTTTAATAACTAGTTAACATTTTACACCAAACAGGATAGTAAAAAACACTCTAAACGTTATAATATAAAAACAAAATTATTAAATCATTGAACAATTCACGGTAAGTACTTAAGTTAATGAAAGCTTCTTTCCTCATAAATTATATATAATGTTTTGACCTTTGCTTTTTATGACTATTATGTCAAAAACAACTGTCTCGCAGCGCGTTAGAATATCAAAAAAAAAAAAAAAATTGAACCGACTTCACAAAAAGCGCTAAAACGCATAAAATAAATTTTCATTTTATATCTATTACATTTTGAAGTCGGTGCAAATTGAACAAATCAAAGAACTACAACAAAAGTATTAAATCGTCCTTCCTTATGATTCCGTGAGCTGAAACATTTATGTAGGTAGTTTTATATAGTATCTACGATTGTGGTTCGGTAGTTGTTTTGTTTGTTTAGTTTGCACAGACTTTAAAATGTCGTAATAGATATAAAAATTAAAAATTATTTTACGCTTTTTAGCGCTTTTTGTGAAGTCGTTTTTTTAAATTATTTTATTTTTCACTTTTTAGTGTCTTCGTATATAGAACTCGAAGGGTCCTGCTCGTAAGAATAACGCAATTTCAAAAGTTGCAGAGGTAGTGTACTCTAAACAATGGAAAAAGAATTGTCCAAATCCAGTAACATCTTACGAAATTAGTCACGGTCACCCTTTAATATTCTCACCTTAGAACATTTTTAACATGACCCTAGTGCGCCACCGTACTCTATACAGCAAGAGAGAATTATCGTTTTCAGAGAATCACCCTACGTACAAAATTTGTTAAAAATTTTTGTATGAATTATTTGATTGCATCGAGTTACCATAGAATTGTAGTTGTCAATCAAATAATTCATACAAATATTTTTAACGAAAAACAAAAGTGAATTGATTGAATCCCACATTGCAAAGTCATACTCGATCAATTTTTGTTCAGTCCGGGACAGTTGCTGTGTTAAGGAGCGTAAACGTGCGTTCGCTCCAGAAAAATTATCGTCTAACTTACTACTCTGCGTTTTCCAAGGAAGAGAGACTTCATATCGTTTTTTGTTTCGTTTGATTGAGTTTTCTAAAAATTTATGTAAAAACTCGTTATCCGTTGTCTCACTTTCGTTATGAATGCCTATTGTTTCTAACTTCCAAAAATTTTCTAGGTTAAAGTCAAAGGAATTTACCAACATTAAGGTTTCTTCGCCATTAGACTCACTCAGATGTCCTGGAGCAGGCCCGTGTAACGTCCACCCAAATTTCGTGTTAACAGCTGCCAAACAATCTGTTATCATTCGCGTTTCACCTACTAAAAATCTCTGGTAATAGTCTCCGCCTATCAATAAGCTTATCCCTGGAATGACATCAAAATCTTTAGGGTGAGTTTCAGCTAAATGAAAATGCTCAAATTGAAAATATCTTGCGTTAGGGACCGGTAAAACATCCACACAAATTTCGGGTACTTCAATCGCTTTTAAGGTCATGAAATCATCACTATACTGACCTTTCAGTTTTATTTCAACACAATTATAAACTGTCTTGGGAGGAATTTCTCGATAGCCGATCGGAATTATGTTTAAAGCAACAACCACAACTATCGGCAAGTTAAGCTTCTTCGATATACTTTCACGAATGTATGTTCTCGTACTTGCACTGTCTAAAATAAATCGGATCGCTAATTTATTTATAATCCCGAAGCCCGCTTGTAGAAAAACTAGCTCGTTTATGGGTAATAGGAGATTTACCGCATTAGTTGTTGTGGCTTTCAAGGCATTCTTTACCTTTCCTTCAGAAGATTGCACTTTATTTCCGAAATTTTGCACTTTACCTTCAAAATTGGGATCACACATAGACGTCGCATGTCGGCCGTTACATTTCTTGCAGCGTATAAATCTGTTTTTGCAGTATCGGTAGTACATCTAAAACATCTACCGGCAGATTTCAATTTTTCCTTTCGCTCCTTTAAAGTGGCGGTAGTGGAATCACAATTTTCGGTAGTATGAGCTGGCGAATAACAGAAAAAGCAGTTCTTTGTATTTTGAGATACCGTGAATAAGCCTGAAGCTGTGGCTGTATGATGTCGATTTAGAGCGGTTCTCTTTTCCATTGAAGATGTGACCGTAACTGTGGCCTTTTCCAGAGATTCAGCTTCGACTTTTATAAAATTTAAAATACGTTTTATAGCAGGATCACACTCGATGGTATGTGTTGATGTGTTCAACTGTACACTATCGTTGGATTCGTTAGCAGTGCTTGTCATAACACGGTTGATCCCCATTTGCGCTTCTGTCCGATAGTATTCGACTCTCAAGTCACTTGGCAGGGCTTTCAGTATGATGGACTTCAACATCATATTGTACTGCGATGGTGTAACTTTGAAAGAATTTAGAGATCTCATTGCCCCTGTAATAGAGCTGTACAAACTGCGTAAGCCGACCGCATCAATTCGAGATTTTACAGCCTTAATAGACATTAGCTGTTGCATGTATTTGTCGACTATTCGATCTGTTGAACCATATTCCTCCTTAAGCATTTCTATGGCTTCGCCGTAGCAAGCTTCCGTTGGTGTAAGACCCGCTATCGTATCAGCAGCTCATCCCGTTAGAACACTCTGAAGAAAGTTGAACTTGGTACAATCGTCTAATGAGGAGTTCAAATGTACGGCCGTCTTATACTGCTCCCAAAAAGGAAGCCACTTGTTATAGTCCCCATTAAATTTTTTTAGCTCTAATCTTGGAAGCTTTATGGCGGACGCCGATAAACTGCTATTTAATACACATTGCTGGGTATATTCAACGTTTGCAGAGTTCCCGCTTCGAGAAGTCTGTAGCACATTCATTCGATGTTGAATCTGCGCAATGACGGTTATGGCTTTTTCGTTGTATTCCAACACGGTGACACATTCTGACGCATAATTCTTTTCCTCCACTGTGGCTCGTGCGGATAAATCTGCCTCATTCAGATTTTTATGAACGTTTTGAATTCGATAGAGATGCGTGTTAAGGGTTTCATGTATTACGTCCTTGGACTCTACTGATGAGGGTAAACTCTGTAAGTAGTCGTTGGCCTCATTCACCCTTTTCGTTAGCTGGCGTCTTAGCGTTGACCGAAACTGAATTTCCATCTTTAAGCGGTAGAGCTTTCTCCCGTTTATTCCCGATGTCCGGTTTTTTTTCGTTTTCCCGTTTTCTCCCGGGTTTCGGCACCATGAAAAATTCATACAAATATTTTTAACAAAATTATTATCATTTATCAATCAGGAAACATATTCTGTAGAATCAAAATCGGTCTATGTCTTATGAAGCTAGGCGCCACCTATCATCCAACTCTCACCACAAACCACAATTTTCGTCATGATACAAATATATACTCTATGCATTTAAAATCGTTTAAATCAGTCCACGCTTTACAAAGCTAGGTTACCCGACCCTAAACCAATATATTTCCCGGAAAGGAAACACTACATCGAGCTAGCAACGTATGAGAAGTTTTATAAATTCTCCAACCGAGTCAATGAGCCAATAAATTGTTCCATACACATAGAGCATGAATGAAGGATGAAAGACTCATAACCGAGTATTGAAAATTAAAAATTAACCAAGTTGTTATGTCGGGCGAACGTAAGTATTGCAAGCTGTTAAATATGTACGTAGGTTTACCCGTTTACAATATATGATTTAGAGATATAAGGAGTTTACGCTGTAAGAACTGATTAAGTGACCGGCTTACTAATAAGGTACGATACGAAGAGATATAGTCAAACCTCCTAAACCCTTAACTAAACCTTATACAATCATTAAATGCCACAATTAATATCCTTGAACAATCTGAATCCAAATGTGGGACCTCTAAACTGCCATATAAGAAGTAAAGAAAAAGAAGGGATCTAACAAGCAACAATCCCATATCAGTAGTAAGAAAGAAAGCCGGCCGATAACCATAGTCGACGCAATTCACCATAAATTCTACCTACATATTAGGTGCGATTCATAAAGCTGTTAGCTCACCCTTTAATATGACACCGAGGATATTACAATTAGTCGTATCATGAATGTAAAAACAAATACATTTCAGATTTCGATGGTTTTAGCAACAAATCATTTTCAGTAGCCAAAACTGATATCTTCTCAAGGTGAGCGTTAATTCGATCGATGCAACCCTGTAAGAGTCCGATTGACCTACTAAGGTAGAACTGCACGTCGTCAGCATACATATAAATATAGCAATCCTCAACCAATTAAGGTCATTTATGTACAGATAAAATACGAGAGGACCTAAGACGGAACACTGAGAAATGCCACAACTAAGCTGTACTCTATCAGACTAAATGTCATTTATCTTGACTGGCTGATATCTATTTACTGAATAACTACGAATAAAAGTTACAGCCAATGAAAAGTTAAATTAAATTTGCCGTTTATTAAGTAATTTAGAATGATTGAGAGAGTCGAAAGCTTTAGAAAAATCAAGAAGCGTCAAAATGCCTGACTGATTTCTATCAAGAGCCTTTTTTATATTAGTTGTAACGTCGATAAAAGCAGTCTCACAACTATGGAGCTTGCGAAAATCAAGACAGGATATAACAAGTTATTCGCATCTAAAAATAAAATTAATTGCTGGGCTATTAATTTTTAAAAAACCTTCTGAAGGAAATTCAAAATACTAATAGGACGAATCCGGATTTTTCGCTTAGAGTTCTTAGGCACATAATTACGTGGCCTTATTGGTTAGTACCAGCGTACTCCCGCTCATTTTGGGAGATTGGAAGGATTCAATCACTCTCTTCCTTGTGAAGAGGTTTGCTTTCGTCTTCTGAAGATTGATAAGCCGCACTTTCCATTAGTTGACTGATAATGCTTTAAGAACTTTTGTCATAAAGCCAGGTTGTCTGCATAAGCCACCACCTGTAACCCATCTCCTTCAAGTGAGACCAGGATCTAATTAACTACTAAGAGCCAGAGTAATGGTAACAACACATCCTTGCGGAGGTGCCTACAGCACTGACAGCCTCGTAATTGCCAAATTTTGTGTGAATCTGACGACTTCTCAGTATTGCGTCAACCTAGTTTCAAACGATGCTATTAATGCCGTGAGATTTTTGAGAGCATTGTGTATTGATACCATTCAAGAGAAAACTCATTACCAAGATAACGCATTTCGGCAGGACGGATCTTGGAATTAACTATGTTTTTATAAGTTTATAATGACAACGACTATAGTTAGTTCGTGTCCTCCTCAATCTCCGAAATAAGAAACCACATTCAACTGCATCTTTCGTGCAAATGATTAAGAATATTCGCACTTACTATGTCTATCTTGGCTTGATACCATCAATGTCTTGTCTCTTCAACCATTACTCCGACAGTATTAACCTCCATCGATCTAGGAGCCTTGTTAAGGTTTTCATTTATTTTTCTTTTATTTTGCCCTTACTTAGATGCGTAGAATACGATAAGCTATTTGACGTCAAATAAAAAGTAGAAACAGGCGCAGATACTTAAAAGGTGCATAAACATAGGTCTTTTTGAAATATGAATATAATATTTTAAAGGCTTGAGGCGTCAAACGTCATAAGTAATACCACTTTGAAAATTCCTCCAATTTATAATAACTCTTATGAAATACGGTAATAAAAACGACTATAGTGGTAAAAGTAATTGATTACATTAAAATTGGAAACGTTCTTTGCAAACTAATCGCAAGAGGGTTCCCTTTCCTTACCAAATTTTTGTATTGTTCAGGACACAATTATTGAAAGTGATTTAGAAAGGGTAGTTTTTTTTATTTCACACATTTTCGGCATAGAACTTTAAATTAATAAGAATTTCTTAAGAGGACCTTCTTTAGCTGCTAATTTGTAGGTCATTCACTTCAACAATGTAAATCTCGAACTTACTCCTTAATTAATTTAATATACTTTGTAATCAGCAATTAATATTATTCATGAATTGCATTTGAGCTGCTCCAATGGCTAGTTACTAGATGGACAGATGGACAAATTGTTCCCTGGTCTTCATACATCAAACGGTAATGGCGAAACTTAATTTCGTAGTCTTCTGTTCAGATTTCAAATCCACGAATTATTCCGTATCCAATGGTCGACATTTATAAATTTCTCCATCGGGTCCAAAAGTCACCCAATAAATTGGCGTCTAATGCACAAAATCTCAGTCACCCCAAAGTTGAATAACGATGGCACTTAAACACCATATTGAGATGTCTTAAAAATTTTGACAGAGGGTATGGAGCAGAGGTGGAGTGATTGTAACATTATGATGATTACTCAGTTCTTTAGCTGAGTCTTGATGCCGAAGCACAGTTGTGGGACAAAGTCTCGATTGCAAACAGGAGTAGACTGTTTGCTTTGTACTAAGCTGGGGCGGGCCCATTGGGGTGAGAAAAACCGGGGAAATCCACAGCCTCTGATATACAGCTGGAAACACACAGTCACACAGAACTGTCGGAAAATAGAATAAATGAGACCAGCTGCTGAATGTTTCAGACACCTGTGACCATGGCAGATTGTGAAAGGTTAAATATGAAAGTGCAGGAGGTCCTTGAGCAGATGAAAAAATGGGGAACCACCGTGAATGATGATGGTGGCAGATGAAAGCCCGGCAGCCGCACTCAAGCACAGCTGCACCTCAGAGAAGTAGTTTGATTGTAATTGGCTGTTGGAATGGGAAGTTTCGATTCCTTGAAAAACAGTGAACCATTCTGTGACCGAAATTTATCGTTGCCAGCAAGCTGTTGGCTCTTTTTCCCGCCTCGTTTCCATTCCATCCTGGCAAATATTCGGTGTAAAATGCACATGCTACATGGTGGCACGTGTCAAAGTCGAATTCAATTAAAAGCAGGTGTCCTTGATGGTCCTGCATAATCATGCCATTTAGATTTTTGGGTGTCTTGCTCTTTCCAAAAAATATGGTTCATTCTCTGGTTAGCTGCTATCAGAAGAACAAGAAAATTCAGGAGGAAACCACAATTGATGGCAACCGCAACATGGCACACGGCACACAGCCCAATGCTGTTCACCTCATTCACCCTCTTCTCTTTCCGCCTTATCCTGATTCCTGAATAAACTCTGATTCGGAATTCCCTGAAGTTCTCATGTGTGTGCAGAATATGAGATAAGCACCTATCTATAGCAGTCGTACTATTGGACGGCTGTTCCTGTTTGAGGAAATTCTCACAGGCTATTCAGGCCGAGATGAAAAGGTCACCCGCATTTCAGTTATATTCGGGTCGATGTGGGGGCGAGAGCTCATGAATAAGAAACCTTCCATCTACTTAAGAAACGTTTTCCCTCTTTTATTACTTACCTTCGCTTCTTGTGATTACTTATGCTATTTACACCAACAAATTTACCCATACCGGTTTCCTTTGGGTTAATGTCGTGTGAATGAACAGTTCTGATTTTCTTGCACGCCAGCCAGCCAGCATATCATCGACGAAAGCTTCTGATGTGTGGTTTGCGATGTGCTGCGAACCAGAAAGGACATGTGAAAAAGTCTGCTTAATTGTTACGCAAGTTTTACTACCGTGTGGATTTGGACAGGAGGTATCTTTAAATTTTTCTCTTACATAAATTATTATAAGATTATTATTTAAGAATACTTTACATTTCGGTTGGTATTTTAAAAAACTTAAAAGGTTTACAGCATTAAAATGTCTCCCTGCTAATGACTTCCTCCTGATTTCAGTAAATACCATGCAAGGGTTGTGATAAATAAACAAGACTCTTCCTTAAAAAAGAAATATATTTATGGTTCACATTCTTTTCATCTAAGAACCCCAAGAAGGCTTGAGTAATGACTTTGCGAAATGTAATCTTTTACTTAATCTGATATTTTATTTAACATAAGGATTTTATGAACTAGAATTTGGATCTTTTCCTTGCGTGTTACTGTTATGTCTAATGGAAAGTTACTATGAAATTTTTACCTTTGTTCTTTTGATGGTCGACGGCTCGTCCCTTGCAGGTATATATTTCTCAAAGTATTGGTTAAAAGAATAATTATTTCCCTTCGAGAGTACAACAATTTCTGAAAGTACTTATTTTCAAAAATAAGTTAGTTTTTAGTTCACCTGCTGCCTTTGGGACATAGGACCGATAACGGAAAAAGTATTTGTTAGGGGCGGAATAGACGAGGTTTAGACGATTTATAGGAAAAATGTTGCTCAAAACTTCTAATCCTCTCCTTAAACTGTCAATTACGTTTTTCCCCAAACGTCTTTTCTCAACCTGATCGTATTAATAACTCTAGTTACAGCTATATACTACTACTAGTACTAGTCTACAGTTATATAGATTGAAGCAATAATTTCTTTTACACCAACTATTCTCAAAAAAATATTCCGCTATTGGATCACTTAGATCTGTTTTGGTAAGTGTGAGGTAAACTTTTGTGTTCGGTTGCGAGTAGTTAATAAACCTTTTCGCTTGCATTAGTCCTGCGAGATTTTCCCAGTATGTTTTTTTACTCCTGTTTCCCCAGGACTTGATTTGTCACAAGATCTGGCTTTTTGAGTAGCCGCAGAACGGCTCATCGCTGACGAATAAGGATTTGACGCCTTCTTTTGCAAAACAGGCCGCAGTCTTATTTCTTTCAAATCCTTCGTGTTGGTTTTTGTCAGTTCGTTTAGTACATTCAGACGGATTCAAGGGTATATCCCCTCAGTTCTTTAAGCGCAGCCTAACTATCGGACATTTTAGGCATCTTAGCACGACGAATACTCTGCCAGAGTATCTCGCGTCCACACTCCACAGAGCTCGGTAGTATATACCTCTGCTTTAAAACGGAAGTGTCTATTTAACACTATCAAATTGCCGTGTAATTTCCGTGTACACGGAAATACACGGAACTACACGTAAATACACGATAAGTACAAATAGTCACTTTCATATTCATATTACTGGTAATAGTTTATCACAGCCTGTTCTAAATACAAACCCGGCAACTTAAAGCCGGATTAGTACACCTCTTCCTCTCAGAAAGTCTAATAAAAATTTGACGTACTTTTTGTGTATTTGCGTGTACACGGAAATTACACGGCAATTTGAGGGTGGTCAATAGACACTGCCCTTTAAAAATGCTTGGCAAAGAGGACTAATTTGGGCTCGAGTCAGAAAGTGTTTCCGAGTAGCTGTCGGCATGTTTATAAGGACACTGTACCTTTCTCAAGTACAACTTCTGAATAACCATAGAAGGGCAGAACCCTTTGTTAGGGACATTCCTTCATGATTTAACAGAGACTGACTCGTCTCCTAGGTTGGCTATGATTTTCTGGCACCTGAGCATAAGTTTGATTCATATTATCGTCAAGGCTTCTATTTTTCCCTTGATGGCTGCCTCTTCGATGGTTTCGATGGTGATATAGAGGCTCCTTTAATATCCATGAAGACGCAAAGGGATGCTTGTTCCATTAGCGCTATTTCAAATCTTTCGACCATGGTGTAGGACTGTGATTGTAGATTTGTTCGGTATGCATGCTGATTTTCAATACTATAACTTTGTTAATTCATTTTTTTAAATAACATTTCATATAATATAAGTTTAATGTATGCTTAATAACATACCTTTTTCACAAACCTTAAATAAATAATTTAGTTAGGAAAAAAATCGAGAAAAGGAACGTCTCCCCCCTTAATTGTCTCCGTTAGTCAATTATGACAAATGTATAACTTCCTTTATATTTTTGTATAGTATTATTTCTTAATACCTATGTTAGTATAACTTTCTTTTAATTTTTAAGAATGCGGTATATTTGCAGGAATATTTTTGATATGCTCTTCTTGACTTAAATCCCCTACATCTTTGGTTCTTTCCGGCAACTCATTTATATTTTTTGGCAGTGTCATGTAATCGCTCAATTTCCTTTCATTATGACATACATAATGCAATACATTCCCTTGCTATGGGAACTATTGTGTTTGGTTGCTTGCGATAATGAAAAATTACTTTGTTTTTACGTAACGAAAACATATCAAAGAAATTCCAATGTACAGACAATCTAGTTGTCTGCATTCTACGATAAGTAATTCGATATACCCAATTTAGAGCACATCATACAGCCATAGCATTATCTACCTTAATCGAATTTGACAATGGGATGCTTAGAACTGTTCTTACACCCATGGTCACTGCCTTCATACGGATCCTATACTGTTTAACATTGCCTTACCGCTTAAGATTACTTTCAACTAGTCGTCCAGCGCCAAATCTGTGCATATAAGTAATATAAGTTAGTGTAATAGCGTGCAGATGAAAGATGTTTCATGTTGTAAGCAATTTTATATAGTTTTTGTGACGTAGAAACCAAAGATTTTTTTGTATTTTGGTGGCAGTATTGTATTTCTTCTGTTCTAAGCATACATATAAAGCTGAATAAAGATCCCTTCTCTTTGTCCTTGACCCATGTTAATTGACCCTAAAGCTTCCTCTTTCCTAGCAAAAACTGTTTCAAATACTTTTGAAAACCCACTAATAAAATAAGAGTAAAGAAATCCGTGCAAACAAACTGACCGTTATTATTATTCCTTCCTTCTTTCTGACAAAGATCTTTATGGTGTTATTGAATTTTTCGTACGAATTATACAATATTAATGAGCGAAAGTTTTAGATTCGTTTGCGGCTGTTGACGGTGACGAATTTGCCGCCAGTGCTGCTCACTAAATTAATTTTTTTATTGATCACGAGCGCAGAAATCAAATAAATACATAACTAGTGTAAAATGCAATGTCATCTCGCCAATGGTAAGGGCTTCTACATAGAGCTCTAGTAAAAAGCAAAGTCCGGTAATTATCTTTCTTTTCTATTTACATTCCGCGTTCGAGGTAGTACATCCATATATCACTGCATGGGTTAACATATCTTTGCGATCGAAGTTCAGTACAGTATGCATAACACCGCTGCGAGTCGGCTTTACTCTCACTCACTACATATACATTTATTTATAAGATTCTAGCAATATCGCTTTCGAAAATCATTGTTGCGGGCGGTTTTAACTGCCATACCGCACAATGGCTTAGGTATTCTGCTAATTATACAATTCACACTGGAACTCAAATCGAGTTATTGGGAAAATCGCCCAATCGATAATAACTGACTGGATGTCCAAATTATTTCTTTGATACGTCTAATAATTAAAGTTCCAGGGATTTCTCTTGGGAGGGAAATACATAACAGTGCATTTGGCAATTGTCAAAATTGCCATTGCCATTGTAAATTGGAATTTGCACACGCCAAGACTAGGCACTACCTACCTTTTCTCGAAGCGTTTCGTCGTATTTTCGAACCCTCATAGCTTCGGTCTGGATAATACCAGAGAGCCCAAATTCTTAGAATAAGATGTAGTCCAGACTAAAGAAACACAATAAGTTTCATTTGTCCAGCTTTTATACTTTAGATTTTATTAATACCTGAAATACGTCGATTTTGCCACTCATGATCATCAAAACCTCCGTAATCAAAACCTCCATCATCAAAACCGCCGTAATCAAAACCTCCGTCATTAAAACCTCTAGGGTACTTCCTGAAATCTTAGAAAGTTGAAATTTGGTATGCTGGCTAGAATTAACACACAAACAACGAAAATATTAAGAAATCTGTAACTTTTACCTTCCAGCCCCCAGGGGGGTTCAGGTCTGTATATAAAATTTCTTATTAGTAGGCACCGAAGGAGAAATGTAAAAAAATACAAGCACCAGACCATGGTCGGACCATGATTTACTACTTGCGTTTTGGATGAAAATTTAGTTTGCGACTAAAATTTCAGGTTTAATCAGAGATTTTTTGTTATTTCGGTTAATAAAGTGTACATGGTTTTACTTTTTTGGAAAGATGATTTAGTCTGCTTTAAGTTGATATAAATAAAGCGCAACAGTCAGCTATAGTTGAATATAATCGGTTAATAGCTAACTACCACCCTGATTTATCGCTTATTGCAAATATTAAGCCAAAAAGGAAAAGAGGCAACGATAGAAATGAAATCCCACCAAAAACATTTCATGTAACGAAGGTTGCCAAGAAGACTCACAAGCTCATACCGCTTTCACTGTTAAAAAGTTATCAGATCTCATATGGAGCCAAGCCCCTAACTCGACAAGGCCTAACTCTACAACCCCTAACTCTAGAAACCCTACTTCTTGGTCAAAAATTATGGCTTAGCCGTTTTATGGATCTAATGCATGACACAACATTAAAGACCAGTGACTTAATTTCTCACCATAAGTCCATATGAGTGACTGTGCGACGGCCGCGAAACTTTCAACAATTCAGAATAGCCATGTCAGTCCGGGACTCAAGTGCACAGAGTTTCACAATTGTCTTTTAAATTGAATTTATTTTGGTTAAGTCTTTTCCTGTGCTCATATTGCAAAAACGAGAAACAATGACCGCTATTTCTGGTGATTGTTTTGTTGTTTTGAATCCACATTCTGTGAAGAAAATTCGGTTATTTTCGGTCATAATTGCATTTCATCAACGGAGGGCGAGTTTCACGAAGTGGAATATATTCCTAGTAAAGATGACGGTAATGCTTTAATATTGAATAGGTGCGCAGGGGTTAAGGGAGGTGAAAGCGGAGCAAATAATAAGGACGTCACCATGTGCATTACATGGTGTTACGGTAAGGAAAATTATGAACAGTCCGCAGAATGTCTTAGAAAAGCTCTAGAAAAGTCATCAACTGCTGAAGAAGCTGTGCGAATTACTGGGTCCCTTCTTATCCAGTCTGGAAATGACAATTCGAAGTATAATTTCGTAATATGTGATCCAAAGGAAGTTTGGCATTTGAGTTCTTGTGGTAGTTTATGGGCTGCAGAAAAAAATGCCAGAAGTTATAGAAAAATACCTGGAAATTGCTTAGCAGTTACCAATAAAGTCGACAAGTGTACCGAGAAATTGGGGGATGAATTGAAGGACACTCTCCTGTGGGATGGCAGTGGTGATTTAGATTTTGCTAAATCATTTGCTCCTACGGAAATGGACTGGCCGGAAAGAAATTTACCAGCCGATTGTAGCTTCGGTTTAACTGACATGTTTGATATTCTCAGAACTTCAGCACGGATCCAGCCACGTTTCAATTTTAGTTTCTTCGGGAATCCCTTGCAATTGGTTTACTGCAACACCTAACCCCAGAGAATCTGTTTATAAGCCGTTTGTCTTTGTACCGGATTCGAGAATATCACCGTTAACCAAAGTTCTGGAAGGTAATGAAGTAACTTTGCTGCAAAAATTACATAGTCAAACAAATTGGAGAAATATTGGCAATTTATTAAAATTTTTGGAATCTACCTGTGTTGATGAAGTCAAGAAATGTCTTAGCGAACATCCAACGCCAAATCCGGAACTTGACGAGCTTATGAAAGACTGCGTTGAAGCGGAAGTTAAATTTTACCGATAGATTGTTTATAGATTGCCTTATATACTTTGCGTAGTTAACTTCGTACTACTTATAACTTTATTACATTACTTCCAATTTTAATTGAGCACTAATTACGGGAGCCGTCTAAGTCATTGGTTAAAAAATATATATATATATATATATATAACGAAAAGCAGAAGGTCCTAGATGGCTACCGTGAGGTACGCCTGAGGAATTATTAATTTTGTCACAGAGTGCGCCACTGAATAAAACACGTTGGTATGGCCGGACAAATAAGAATGCAACCAATTCTCGAAGACTAAAGAAAACCCCAGAACTGACAACTTATAAATGAGAAGCTTGTGATTGATTCTGTCAAAAGCCTTGCTGAAATCTGTAAAAATAAAATCAACCTTCTTGACAGCTTTGATGTTGAATATGCAGAATTTGGGGAACTTCAATAAGTTGGTTGTGGTATATTTACGATTCATAAAGCCATGCTAAAATGAGCCTAAGAAAGGTTTACAAGGAAAGTAAAGCAGGTCGCAGAGCACGTTCTCAAAAACTTTGCCCAATGCAACACAAGTTGGCAATAAGTCGATAATTAGAGGTATCACATTTATTTCTTCTCTTATGAGGGGATAATCGTAAAAAAGTCGCTGGATTCCAGAACCAGAGGAAATAGACAGGATGACACAAAAACGGAGCCAAAGACATAGTGCAATTTTTTAGAAAGTACGCAAGAACGCCATCAGGACTACTCGAGAAACTGTTGGTCACATTCGAAATATGCTTTAATACGGTGGCTTTGTCCAAAACTAAGTCTCTGGACTGAAGGTAGGTCGGCGGAAGCCTCGTCAAATGAGTTAAGCAACAGTTGCTTAGAGCTATGATTAGTGCAGCAGCCGATTTATACACCACCTAAGTAGGTTAAATCTCAAATGGAAATTTTACTCCAAGTAAAAGGGTGCAAAATTTTGGGCTATAGCAATATTGGATTAGGCGGCAAATAGGGAAATTTTTTTACAAAATTACATCTCGTATAAATAATTAATGAAATTGACTTTTACACTTCTATTTATTGCACGGGAAATCGCTGTAACTTTATGTCTGAGCGATTTATTAGCATTAATTTTTACGTGGTTTAAAGTTCGGCCCGCCCATGAAGAATAAAAGAACCACTAAAGCTTTCACAGAATCCATCAATTGACAAGAAAGAACCGAGAACCGTTTATAATCATCCTAGTAGTAACTGAACGGAAAATTTAGTATTCCTTTGGTATGGTTATTTTCTAGATATTTAATCAAGTGAGAGTTGATGCGAATTTCAAAAACTTATGGTATGACTGCTGACTGAAACACTTCTGTTGAGTGCGCAGAGGTTTGGCCAAAGCAGAGGCGCAGCATTTTAAAACCAGAAGCGAGAAATTATTTGGTCCAGTAGTTTAAGACACGTCGAGTTTGGAAAGTACCTTGAAACCTCACCCGGTAGCGGCTCACCTCACCTCAAATGTACCGGTTTTTGGCTGCTAGTGGACTGCGATCATCGAAGAGGCTGCGATAAAGCGTGGCGGAGTTAGATCAATTCGTTGATCGGCACGATTAGTACAGTCAATATAGCACGAAAAAATAGGGTTGCTCCGAAAAATGACCTACCGGAATTTGACTTGATAAATCGATACGGGGGCATAAAAAAAGCTTAATGCTAGATTTCCGAATTGATCCCCCCCCCCCTGTTTTTGAGAAAATCCAAAAAAACTTTGGATGGGTTTTTCTCGGAATCTATGGGTTTAGAGAAAAGTTTATTTAACAAAAAATGTTCAGGACATTGTTAACTACACTTTTTGTCATTGAAGCCAAGTCGTACGACTTAAATTACAAAAGGTAGGTGGCGCTAAAGTATCAAAAAAGTGGTTTTTTGGCATTTTCGTTAAGAATAAATAATTTTTTCATATTAATGTAAATGGGAAAGTTGTTCGTCACAAAAATATCTACATTTTTTATTCAAACAATTTTTTTGTAAAACTTACCGTTCTCGAACTGTAGGCGAAAAGTTTGGACAAAGGACCGGTTTCTAACATCTGCCTAATCCCCTACTAGCGCACATTTTTCAGTTGCTATGTGAATTTTATGAAATACACGCATCGGCGCGGCACATAAAGTACAATTTTTCGACTTTGGCAAGCTCCAGCTCGAGAACGGTAAGTTTTACAAAAAAATTGTCTAAATAAAAAATGTAGATATTTTTGTGACGAACAACTTTTCCCTTTACATTAATATGAAAAAATTATTTATTCTTAACGAAAATGCCAAAAAACCACTTTTTTGATACTTTAGCGCCACCTACCTTTTGTAATTTAAGTCGTACGACTTGGCTTCAATGACAAAAAATGTAGTTAACAATGTCCTGAACATTTTTTGTTAAACTTTTCTCTAAAACCCATAGATTCCGAGAAAAACGCATCCAAAGTTTTTTTTGGATTTTCTCAAAAACAGGGGGGGATCAATTCGGAAATCTAGCATTAAGCTTTTTTTATGACCCCCTAACGAGTTATTAAGTCAAATTCCGGTAGGTCATTTTTCGGAGGGTATCTGCTATATTTACTGTACTAGATCACCATGACATGGTTGCCGGGTTCTTGAGCAGTTCTCCCCGTGAGTTTTTATTAAGAAATTAAAATAATCCACGTCATCTCTGGGCCGTTGTCTAGCTCGCAGCAATGCAAAAACAAGACATTCAAGCTTCCTCACTTCCCTTCCGGACAAAACCATGCTATCAAAGGGTTGTCCCCTAGGCTTTGGCCACATCGTATAAAAAAAAGGTGGCAAGTAAGAATCAACAGTAAACTTAACAGGAAACAATTTTAAGTAATGCAAAAAATATTACACAGCTATAACAGGAACGGCGTAATGTCGTTTATTTGGAGACGTTTATCCTCGGAGCTTAAATTTCAACAAACAACGTACTGTAGGAGAATTTATATATTTTGTGTTTATAATTCTTTTTTGTACCAATTACAGTATGAATAGCATTTCTAGTCTAAGTAAAAAATTTGTTCAAAAAGACTTTTGACAAAACAAAAATAGAAGCTTAATACAAATTACTTAAATTTCTATAGATTACCAATAGATGTAGTCACAGTAATGGCTAGTGTTTTTACTGCTTTTTTTCAGCAAATTCAATAGCATACCCCATTCAAAAAAATATTAAATTTTTCCCATCAACCACATCTTGTTATTGTGCACAAGAGCCAACGTACACTCCTCAAAATTGAAAAAAATTAACGAAAATTTGAAATATTAATCAACCCACAGTATTTGGGTATTCCACTGAATGTCGCTTTTTGTAAATATGTCTCGACTCAGACGCATTGTCTTTAACCAAAGATTCTGATATTTGTTCAGGTGAGTGCCAGACCTGCTAAAATCATTAACAAAGAGTAAAGTAACAAGACGTTCACTAGAGATATTCACTGAAATGTGTTTTCAATAAAAATCGAACAATTACACTCGTTAAATCCTACACTGCGACATAAAAACCAACGCGCCATGGCACACATCTGCGAAAATGAAAGGATTCAAAAACAGTCTACAGTTTGTGGCTCCGGAGCGCACTCGTAAACTTCAAAGAGCACAATCTGGAGTACACCAGAGTGACAGACAGAGCACTCACAGCATCCGAATCCGAAATTCAATCTTATCTCTGATGAAACCCATGTGTCTCTGCAGCATCATATGCCTTCACTGGCACTGCTTTCGCTGGATACGGATTTGGGTGACTTTAGTGCAATAACGGGTAGCTATATAGGATCTATAGGGAGTTAGGAGCAGAAATCCGGCTTATTGTAGCGAGCTTTAAATGTCGAGTCGCAAAACGGGCCATACTAGATGAAGGACCAATTGAAAATATGTAAAAAGAAAATCGTTTGTGTCACATGTCACCGACAGCATCTGGGTCTATTCCAGTTTTTCACGCGTTTTTCTGACAGGTTCAAGTGATGTTCAGTTTGGAATTTTCTTGTTTGTTTTCTTTTCTCTTTGGCTTTCCCTTCATTCCTAGCAAATCGACTCGGGTTCAATTTGCTTGCGACTTCCTCTGGCTGCGCTTTCTCCCGCACTGTTTTACATCATTGACTCTGACAGCTCGGAGCTCTTTACAAAAACCAGCAACGGAGGAACTCTAGCGATTCAATCGCACAAAGTGAGAACTTTGAAATATTGGAAGAATGTTTTCAGGAGCTTTCCATTTTCCGCCTTTGTGGGTAAAAATTTTCCTCTCAAGGGGTTAGGTGAATTGATGTCAAATTCATACACATACGGGACACCACACTTCTCCAGGAAAAACATGCTGCCGAGTGCTGCTTGCGAATAATTTGCCCCTCGATGTGCACCATGTGGTGAAACACTTTGCAGACGACAACACTCCGAGGCTTTTTCAGAGCATCAAGCGCCTCTGACTGATGGAAAACAGCTTTAATTATGCTTTAAATATCGTGGAACCAAAAAAGTTCTGCATTTTGTCAGAGCTCCCAACGACATGGCAACTACTTACGGATTGGGGTGGAGGAGCAATCTGCCGAGTTTGTTAATTCTAGAGCTGTGAATTGATAAGAAACAAAACGCCCCACCATTGCTTTAACATATTTATTTTGAGAAAACTTAAATGTATACCAGGATTTTGATTTAGCAACTATGTATTTTAAATATTGTTTCTGCTTCGTGCATGAATTCTTGACGTAACTGAACTGGTAACCACAAAGGAACTTTTTACTTTTTCTTCCAGATGGCATTAGATGGCAAAACAATAATCAAAGAAGAAATACCTGACAAAGACGTATACGAGACTTCAGCAAATCGTCGAAACAAAGGTAGGCCCAATTTTTTAGTTTTCGGCATTTGGTACACTTTTCATTAAGATGGCATCTGTTAAATAAATAATAAAATATCTACATTTTTTAAACCCTGAAAATAACCGAATTCAATTTTGTCTTTTTTTTGTAAAAATTCACTATTATACTACAATTTATGAAATAAGCAAATCTTACAGTAAACAACAAAATTATGGTATGCTGCCGTATACGAGTATAATGTAATGATGTCGTATATTAGGCAGGGCATTCTAAATGTTTTATAATTTTTATAGGTGAACGAAAGCTCTAAAAGTTAGTAATGCAATCACGTCATTGAACCTATCTCCTACCTGGAAGCCAGATTGTCGATATCTCTTTTAAAGAAACAAGAGTTATTTAGTGTCATTGCAAGCTTGCTGCAATATTTGTGACATTGAATTACAAAACCCATTAGATATATCCAATTTTGTAAAAAATGAGTTATTGATGCGATTTTGAACGCCAATAGAATATTTGTCTTCAAAATCCTTTTTATTTTTAGTAAAATTGATATAAAAACCACGTATGCACATTAACTAAACTTCAAATTCTATCATATCCACACAAGGCAATTAATTTCTATTAATGCTTTGTGCAGTGCTATGTTTTTAGTTTATTTTAACTAGTTGAAGTCAAATTTGTAATTACATATTATATATACAGGGTGTTTCAGATCTGACAAAAAAAAATTGTTGTATGGAAGGGTGGGGGGGGGGGGGGGTAATCTCAACCGTTTGGGAGTTACAGGATGATTCATAACTTTCAGTTTTTCATGGTATGCACATTACTCTTTTATTTTTATCTCTTGCCCTACCCAACACAGCCACATCAAACAAACGCTAAAAAACAATTATCCTAATGACCTTTCCAAAAATGAGAACACTACTGATCAAACTCCTACCCTTGCATGTACAGTCACTTCCAAAAGTGAAAAGAATGGTTTGCAGCAGCATTTCCCCAAATTCTTTCCGAAATTCATGTAATTAGTACACCTTGCTTTTATTTTTATTAGATTGCCCATCTTATTACCTTTCCAAAAAGGTGCAGGATGGCAAGGTAGACACAGGATTAGAAAAACCGCATCCTTAGTACCTTATTATTTTATTGCACTTTAGGTAGGAAATTCTTAAAAGAAACAAAATTTTTGAGATAAAAAGTCGTAAATGTTTGTTTTGGGTTAACAGGTAATTAATTTTAATTATTGCTGCAAAAAAGTTATACAAATGTTAGTGTAATTTTCTTTTATTGCCGATATTAGCTTGTGTTAGCTAGAATTCACACCCTTGTATCCTGGCGTTCTGTTACTCGTACCTGATGGAAATTTTGCTATGAAAAAGGATTAGTCAGCAAGAATACCTAACATAGTTGAAAAATAAATCAATAAGTATGGATGTTTTTACACAAAAATTATTTAAAAATAGTAGAATGTACATTTGAGGAATACGCGGAAATTATTTACATTTATGGTGTAGTAGACGGAAAAGGGAGAGCGGCTGTACTTGAATATCAAAGGAGATTCCCTAACCGGCGAGCACCCCAAAAAAGGGTTTTTACAAGGACTTTCCAAAGGTTAAGAGAAACATTAAATGTAACTTCACACGACATGGAAACACAACCCGAAACTTCGGGAACTTCTGCCGACGTCGAGCACCAAATAATCACCCTGAAACGATCACGAAACGAGTCGGAAGGCGATTAGGAGTGTCTTCATATAAGTTCTGGAGGATTATTTATCAAAGGTGATTACGTCCATGTCATCATCATGCAGCCCAAGGACTACTGGAAGGAGATTCTGAGAGAAAACTGAAATTTAGCACTTGGCTTCTGCAAGGCGACATTGACAACAGGGCGTTTCTGGACCGAATTCTGTGAATCTAAATTCACGAGGGATGGTATCACGAACTTCCACATACTCCTTACCTGGTCGGTAATTAACCCACACATTGCAAAGGCGACCTCATTCCAGCAGAGATTCAGTGTCAATATGTGGGCTGGTATCATAGGCAACCATTTCTTAGGACGATTCATTTTGCCGCAAGTGCTTAATAGTGAAATTTATGCGGACTTTTTGGGGAATACACTGCCAGATCTAATAGAGAAGAACCCTGTGGATTATCTTAGGGAAATGTTTCAATAACACGATGGAGTACCAGCGCATATGGCTAAAATTGTGAAGATAATACTAAGTGAAAAATTTCCTAACCGCTGGATTGGACGAGGTGCACCGATTCCTTGGTCTGCTAGATCTCCAGACCTTACCCCATTGGACTTTTTCTTATGTGGAACAATGAAGGATGAAGTTTATTCAAGTCCAGTTAACAATAGGGAGGATTTACGGGAGAGGCTGTCTGCAATATACCTTAAACAGGGACTTAGAACGAGATTTTTGGCATGCATCCATAGTGGCGGTGGACATTTTGAACGGGTTTTGTTACTTATCAAGATTAATTTTATTTATTTTTAAATGCAATAAAAATCATTTTAGAATTATTTTAAGTTTAATTTCTTTAATTTGTTGATTTTATAATATTCTACGTATAAATTTCTACAAATTTTTTCTACGTGGGTTTGTTGCAACTTTTTGGAAAGGTAATAAGTTGGGCAATCTAAAAAAAATAAAAGAGGGGTGTACTAATTAGATAAAAACAGCAATTTTTTGAAGTAAAACTTCTTTACGCACGCTTGACTTGGGGAGTAAGCTGGTGAATGCGTTAGGAAAAGTGTGATCGGGCGAGGCGAACGGAATTTGAGAGGGAGATATACGGTGATTTCTTGATTATTTCGTAATTTCATTTCGTTTATCAATGAAAACCGATAATAAATTTTAATATTTGTAGAAAATTAATGTATGTTTATACTTGTATATATTATACATATATACATATTTAAACATATATATATACATACATATAGATGGAGCTAAAGAAGTGTTACTTCAATCGTGTGGTCTAAAGCACACTCATATTTTTTTCACTTTTGGAAGTGACTGTAATGGTAGGAGTAAGATCAACATTGTTGAGAATTTTGGAAAGGCCATTGGGATAGTAGTTTTTTAGCGTTTGTTTGATGTCGCTATGTTGGTTAGATCAAGAGATAAAAATAAAAGAGTAATGTGCATACCATGAAAAACTGAAATTTATGAATCACCCTGTAACTCCCAAACGGTTGCAATTGCCACCCCCCCCCCCCCCCCTCCCTGCCAACAATTTTTTGTTTGTCTCATTTTGGCACGTCATACATCCATACATAATGCCTTCATTTGGTATATTTTCTATGGAACTCGAGATACCAATTCTATCTGTACTTGTTACTCGAAGGATAATAGACCCACAGGCTACATTTTTGAATTAATTCAATTTTTCTTATCATTATACAACTTATCATCGTGTGGTTTACTAAAAATAATTTGAAGTGGATATAACGCGTTTTGAAATTGAAGGTCTCATTTTTAGTGTAGGACACAAAAAATATGTTTAAATAAATTGTGCCCGATACCTTGTCTGCGTGTGGTTTTGGAATTTCAAAGAAAGAAATTTTACAAAAAAAAATTTTTTTATGTAGAATAAGAAAGAAATTAAACAGTAAAACGAAATTCAAAAAAACTGAAAGGAAATAAATAAAGATAATATAATAGAGTGAGTTAAATGAAAGGCACTCTTTTAGAAACTCTTTAAAAACATAATAGTTTCGATCTATGTAGGTGTGCTATAAATAAGTAGGTATCGCTTACAGAGCTTCTCTGCAAACAATATTATCAGTAATATTGCCTAGAGCATGTACAAATACATTTGTGGCGTCGCTGACACAAGAAAGAACCACGTACAATTGAAGCACCACAAACACAAAAATGTGTTTCCGGCACCGTAAGCCGTCAACACCTTTCGCCGCTACCACGTTCCGCTGCAGAGCTGTCACTTTAAAAGTAATGGCCCAATCTACGAGGAAGAAACTAAAAGGAGAGGACAGAATGTGTAAAGTACGTGTGTGTGAATGAGGCAAAAACTGCATAGAAAACTTGTAGGTTGATTGTCAAAATTGGCATCTGGTTGTAGTTTGATGACATTATTAAATTTTGGTTAGTGGAAAATTTCAAATTCTAATTACAATTAAGTGTTTCGTGGTGAAATTTTTCGAGGACATAAAAAACATTCAATTGTATTAAGTGCTTAGTGCAATAAGTGTTCAAGAATTGTTTTTAAACACTAAACTTCGTGTTGAAGTGCGTTGCTATGCATTGTGAAAAAAGGATGCGTCGCCGTCCTCCGGGAGTATCCTTTCACACGTAAGTTTCTAATAAACCCTTATATTTACTAGACTTTCTAATTTAATTCACACCAAGAGCAACAATAATTAATTTCTAAGCAAAACTACCAATTTGTTTACAAAGTTTGGTGGCCATATTTTTTGTTTGTAGAAATGGACAGTGCCGTGGTTAACCAAATGGTTATATATAGGGGCAACCCTGAACTTTTATTTTTGCAAATACTTTAACAAAAAATTTATTTGTAAAATTTATAAAATCAAAGGAATCATATTATAACAATATAATATGTACGTAATTGCACAATAACATTTAGCATTTTAAACCAAATTGATAGTTCAATGTTTTATTTTAAAATACGCGCCAAAGCCTCCTCCGCTAAGACTTTTTTCTAGACGCCTGCAATGCACGTTTATTGTAGTGTGTGTGTAAATTCCACACCACTTAAAATTACCAAGCAATCTAAGCTCATGGACCTCTCCTTTTAGTTACTTCCTCGTAGGGCTCAATGTACACATTGTACGTCGCAGCACGCTTTGCGTTGTTTCCGGCAGACGTGGTGAAAAGTTTGCAACACAATATGCACGCGTCACGGTGTTTGACAGTTGTTCTGACATTTGTAAATAAGTCACTGTATTTTTAAAGTATAACTTAATTCTTTGCGGAAAAACTCAAATATGGATATTATATGAGCTAGTAGATATCATGACAATTGCGATAGTTGCTTACGAATCGTATAAGGAGTGTAAGAGGATGCGTGAAAGAAGCAGTAGGCGAATTTGGGTGAGAGATTTGCATGGTGACAGGAAGATTAGTGGATTCTTTGCAAATACATTCAGACAGTTGAAAGAAAATTACCCAAGTTACATAACAAACTGAAAGTAAACCGAACTCAGTTTGAACTGAGTTCGCAATTTGGGTCTCTTTTTACATGACACCTTTAAAAATGAACTTTAAATGGCATATGAGTGTGTTAGATGCCGTTCGGTGTTTGAGTTTAGTTCCTGGTCGCTATGGACGTCAAACTGAAAAGTGTACTCAACCAAGCAACATTTTTAAACAGAACTCGGTTTACTTTCAGTGCACTTTTCGGCTTAGTTTCTGATTGCATGTCAGTTCGAAAATTGAAAAGTGTGTTCAGTTGCAACTGAGTTTGTCTTGTAACTTGGGTAAATAACATAGAACAATTTCATACTGCAACGAGAGTGAAACCCGAGACTTTTGATAAAATGTTAAATTTCCTGAAAGAAAAATTAACAAAAACCAGCATTCGAACACCGATTTCTCCTGAATAACGCCCATGTAAGATTTTTGTTATTGTCTCAAATCGCAATACTTTTCAACATGAATTTTGTTACAGACATCTTGCTCATGAGGGAAGAAACAATATTTGTCTGTGACATTTAAAGTTGGATTAAGCCCTGTGAAACGAATAGTGTATGAAATATGTTATACATATTTGATATAAGCCACTCAAAAGCCATATCGATTAACTCCATTCTGATTTTTTTATTACCGTCGGAATATAAATCCTTTTATTGTAAAACTTTTTTAGAAATTAAAACAAGTATCTTAATAAATCGTACAGAATTCCTGGTTTTGTTCAAAAGGAATTTGGCAATATAAATGTTTACATTCTGACCGTCAGAAAAAAATCAAAATGGAGTTAATCAATTTGGTTTCTGGTTGGCTCATATATGGGCTGGACTAGGGCTTCACGGCACCAAGCCAATACCGATAGGAAAATTTGAGCGAGATAAAGGCATTTCTCAGACCGGTCGCGCTCTCTGCGGGATAAGTAAGGAAATTTCGGTGGGCAAATGGCGATGTATATATGCATATGTTTATATGTTTATTCTTATTATAATATTTACATATTTTTCAGCAAAGCTACATTAACGTCTCATTTATCATACGAGTATTCACGAGTTGATGCACAATTTATTTATTTATGAACAATATTTCATCAAAGTGCTGACTACTACAAAATGCCAATAAAGAGTATAGCACAATATAAAATCAAAGAATAAGGAGAGAACTCACAACAATGTTGGCTCCTCACATGATTTCGCGATAAATGAAAATCAATGCGATTAAAAGAGAAATTAAAAAATCGCGACATCGATGTGATCGGCTTATTTACCCCATAATTAGTGCGATGAAAAGGTACCTGAAAGAAACCGTGACTCCTCAGGCAGCGAGCCGGAACCGATATGCCAAAATATGCTATGAGAACACTCTCGTTTCAAGTGTGTTCTTTTATCTCTTTTCAAGTGTATCCAAGTGCAGTAGTGGTAATATGTGGGAGTTATTCCAAGAAAGTCATCGAAGAGCGAACCTAACGAACCTCCGTTGAATAGCTTCAATGCGATTGATATGTGTCGCATAGAGAGGTTACCAGACTGGAGAGGCATATTCAAAAATAGACCTGACAAAAGTGCAATATAAAATCCCAAAATCATATTAACCTTAGTAACTATGGCATCAAAATGATCCTCGAAAGAAAAGTAAATTGGGAATTAAGCAAGACACCTAGGTTCTTAGTTTTTGTAACTCTGGTTAAAGGAAAACCCTCAATGGTAAAGTAAAACTAAAAGGGAGATCTTTTTTTCGTGAGAAAGACATACATAGATGTACAGAATTTAAAAGTAGGCAATAGGGATTGTCTAACAAAGTGCAAAATACGTTAGCGTTGTCTGCCTAACTAAGATTATTTGAGTGAGACAGAATCGTAGATATATCATTGATGTAAATTATAAATAATAGTGACCCGTGGTGGCAGGTACACCGGAAGTGTTGAAAATAACATGAGACAGAGCTCCACGAAAGAAACCCGCTGAGTGCGTTCAGCTAAGTACGAATGAATCCAATTTACAAAAACCCGCGGAAATCCGAGACGGGAGAATTCTATGGTTTATTCTATCGAAAGCTTTGCTGAAATCAGTAAAAATACAGTAAACTTGCGTACCACCTTCAATTACAGAGATACAAAAGTTTGAAAATTCCAATAAATTGTTAGTAGTTGATTTACCCCTTATGAAGCCATGTTAAAACAGCAAAAATTTGGTTTTGGATTTAGAAATAGGGACACAGTAGGTAAAACAGATAGACAGTAAATAATAGAAAGATCTTACGGCCTCATTAATGTCTCGTTCGTTTAGGACAGCTGAGAGCCAGTTGTTAATCACAGAGAAGTCAGCCTTACTGAACAAACGTCATCTGGCACACAAGAAGCCATCATAACCGGATCAATGAAAAGAACAATATGAAGCGCAGGGTGATGACCCGATTCAGGAACAAGGGGCACAAAGCATCATCTTAACAGTGTACTAGCAGGATCAGGAAAAAAGTCGAGGTCGAGGAACCTTCCATGATCGTTTGATATTCTGTAAGTCTGTGTTAAGCCTGAAGAAGCAATCCCATATATAAAAGAAAACCCAAATTGATTGACAGGCTGAAAAGAAGGAACCAAGCCGTCATCCGAGTGAGAGAGCCTCCAGCCAACTTCAGGCCGGTTTAAGTCACCGAAAAACAATAATTCATCGGAGGGCATCAAGGCGTGTGAGAGGTCATCCAGCCAGGAGACAAATCTTTCATAGACGTTTGACGAAGAACCTGGAGAAATATAAGCTGTCGGAATGTTCAAAGGTTTACCAGGCAGCCTAATAGCGATGCACAAAACCTCTAATTCTTCGGAGTAGTAAAGTGGTAATGATGTCGTCGGAATTTCTCGTTTGTGAATTAAGATGCGAGGTTAATGAGTATAAACGTTCTACTGGTACTAACTGAGACCCCCATTATCGAAAAATAGTCACGAGCCATATTAAATTAACTTGGATACATGCCTTGGTGATGACGCCACCATTTTCAAACACCTCCCTTGCCCTCCGGACAGTAGCCTGTAACCGTTTTTCACATTACCTCAAACTAGGTCCTTTAGCCCGTCAGGCGACCAACTCGTCTGCGGCGGCCTGCTCGTCTAGGTCTTTCTTTTTCCTCCGCAGGATATCTTCCCCGTACCTGACTGTGCGATTCCAGGTTTCTTCATCGGCGATCATGTCTTGGACTTTAGTGTCCGGGGAAACCACCCTTCTCACTCTCTGACACTCAAAAAATGTGTGTTCTGCGGTGTGCGTTGGCCTAAAAAATGTCCAATCTCGCTGCTAGTCTGGTTTCCGGAAGAATTGTTCCACTTCAGAAAAAACATTAAAATTTGCATTTTCCTTGACAAATCGATCGCGCTGTCTTTTCCACTTTGTTTTATCTAGTTCAACTAGAACTACTGCGTTTTTATTGATATTTCTGTATTGGATGCGACCGTTTATTAAAATAAGCGGGTATTTCTGCAATTAATTTCTGAAATTAATAAAATCTGTATTTACTTGAAAACTTTGAAAATCAGATAAAAATGCACTGCCAATGCGCCCGCCACTTGGCCTACTAACGAGAGCATTCTACAATCCATCACCATCCGGATGCCATCCCACAACTTTGCTGGGCGCAGATTTCTTAAAAGAATTATAGGCACACAATCTTTTGACTTTATTTGTTGAGCGAGGAAATAAGCTACCAACATGTCAAGTTACAGTACGCAATTCGTACACAGAAGGACAGACAAAAAGTGCTGTTTTGGGCTTCATATTGACAATATAATTTTAAAAATATGGTTATTGTACAGCCACGGCTTCGTCACAGTTTTATTATATGTGCAGATAGTGGTATTTTTGTTGTTGTGGACGAACCAGAATATATTTTGCTAGTTGATTTACCCTAAGAGAACTATAATATTAAGTCACGAGATTTCTAGCTGGGGTGATTATTATTTTAATTTAATTGCTGGTCTGCAGGGCTAATTTTAAGGTGCTTTTCAGAATTTGTCATTTAAAACATCAGATGTAAGTATAACTACACAGTTATATTGGTACACTGTAATGAAGTAACAGTATGATGTTAAAATTGTGACGCATTCATAAAACAAAATGGCGAAGTGATTATCATATTACAGAATGGTCATATTGAAGAAAATCAGAATCAAAAATCATAATTCTATCTTCATCTATAATCATAGCCCTAGACCATCTGGTCGATAGATTAGAAATGGCGCCTGGGGAAAAGGGAATAGCCCTTTGAAGCCATCGAAGAGGCGGCCGTCAAAAGGTAAATAGAACCGTCGACGATAAAATGGATCAAAGTAATGCTCAGTTATCGGTACATCACATTTAACCTAGGAGAAGAGTCAGTAACTGTTAAGGCCACGAAGGGTAGTCCAAAGCTTGTGTTGGCAGGAGAGCCTTCGTGTCAGCCGGTTCTCATTGCTCCCAACCATTAGGGAATAGAGCCAGAATTCTCCAGAGAGTTAAAATACCTATCTTTATGGACATGCTATTTGAAAATACTTGGGGACTCCAGCCTAAACCGGATTATTATAAGATCACTGGTCATATACGCAGTACTGGTATGGTGGCTACAAACTTAACAAAAAAAAACGAAACTACAATGTTTGCAGTGACTGGCGTGCCTAGGAGTAACCGATGCCAGCCCACCTCTGTCTTAGAAGCGCTTCGAAGCCTCCTACCCCTTAACTTACATATAAGGCTAAAGCCGCACTATTAAGCTATACAGGGTGTTTTATATCTGACGTGGCAAAATGAGTGGGCTGATAGAACTCAACTTGACAAATAAAAAATTGTATGGGAGGGGGGGGGGGGGGGGGGCAATCTCAACCGTTTGGGAGTTAAAGGTGATTCATAAATTTCAGCTTTTCATGGTATGCACATTACTCTTTTATTTTTATCTTTTGATCTACCCAACATAGCGACATCGAAAAAACGCTAAAAAATAACTATCTTAATGACCTTTCCAAAAATGTCAACAGCACACACAGAATTAGAAAAGAATCTGTCTGCAATACGCCTTAAACAGGAACTTAGAAGGAGATTGTTGGCATGCATCCAAAGTGGCGGTGGAAATTTTGAACGGCTTCTGTTACTTATTAATATTAATTGTAATTATGTTTAAATTCAATAAAAAGCGTTTTAGAATTAATTTGAGTTTAATTTCTTTAATTTGTTGATTTTTATAATATTCTCCGATAGGATTTCTACGTATAAATTTCTAAATATTTTTTCTACGTAGACATGTTGCACGTTTTTGGAAAGGTAATAAGTTGGGCAATCTAGTGAAAATAAAAAAGGCGTGTACTAATTACATGAATTTCGGAGAACATTTGGGAAAATGCTGAACTTTAGGTAATAGCAAACCATTGTTTTCACTTTTGGAAGTGACGATACCTGTAATGGTAGGAGTTAGGTCGACATTGTTGACAATTTTGGAAAGGTCATTGAGATAGTAGTTTTTTAGCGTTTGTTTGATGTCGTTATGTTGAGTAGATCAAAAGATATAAATAAAAGAGTAATTTGCATACTATGAAAAACTGATATTTATGAATCACTCTGTAACTCATAAAAGCTTGAGATTGCCCCCCCCTCCCAGCCTTACCATTTTTTGTTTGTCTAGGTGAGATCTAGCAAGCTACTCATTTTGGCACGTTTGATCACCCAATATTGAATAAATTGAATTGAATTGGACTAGCACTTAATGTAAAGTAGTCTACAAGAAGATAGTATTAAAGGTTTAGCTGAATCGCTCTAACCATTCCGTTAAAATTCGTACTTTCCTGGCCGAAATGGCCAAATGTAAAATAGATTCATTTTCTTTTGTATTTTCTATTTCTTGTATTTTACAGTGACGTTTAAATGCCGTAAATTACTATATTATGTACTTGATTTCTTCCTCCAATCTACTTTTCTGCATTAAAGGTGAAATTGACAAGGCTGCATCCTGGGGCTTTATTTTACCCACAATATTTATGATAATCACTCTTTTGCGGTCATATCTACATAATACGAAACATTTTTCTGTTGAATATGTACATATTTTTGCATATGTGGTCATCAAAACTGTGCCTTTTCCCATGATTAGCAAAAGAAATCTAATTGTAATTTAATATTCCAAATTAGTATGGTTCTAAATGAATTATTAAAACGATTTAATTTTTAGATAATATATTTAATAACACGATGTCTGGTATATTATTTCAATATTTTAATATTTAATGAGTTCAATTGATTTTAATCCTCAAAATTAGAAATTTCAATATTTACGAGCTCTGACACTTTTAATCCACCCTTATTAAACTATGTACTGGGAAGCAGTGTCAGGACAGAGTGAATATTAAATGCAGACAGGGCCAGACTTAATTTCAGCTCATAGTAATACATCTGGTAAAAATTGTAATGTTTTCACCCGCCATCTGCTAGAGCTTAATTTTTAAGTTCCTTTTAAAGATGCCCAATATCTCACACTGTACATTGTACAGCCCTTTCCCCCTGAATAACTTTCAGAGCCCAAAGTAAATCAGCTCTTGTGAAACTTTCTCTTGGATTCCCGTATTTCGCCAGAGCCGCCTTTCTACTAGCAGTGGGTATTTTTCTCCATGAATGGCATCGTCCTTAATGCAGTCCACCTTGTGCTCTTCTCACGCAAACAAAACTCCAATGCTGGTACCGTGGTATCTATCGGAAGGCATGCAGCACCTTTCACAGAGGACAGGACAGATATGGGCAAATGCGAACAAAAACTCGGGCGGATGACAGCAGAGCATTGACAAACATGCTCCAGCTGGTAACACAAGAAATTTCCCATTTGCTCCCTGCATATACACATATTATCCTAGAAAATTTACTACCACATACAACGCCACATTGGCTCTTGAACTGGGAAAAACTTTCAGCTTTACATGTGGCCAGAGTCGATATTCCATTGGAGAACTCCCATCTGTGGCCTGGCGATACAAAACATGAATCTGGCACACGCCAGAATGGTGTGGGGCCACAGGAACCAGGAACCAAAGGACTCCTCCTCACCTACCATGGGAATGTACACATCCCTTTTGGATTGATGTAAATTGCTTCTGGATACAACGCGGAATTTCGTTTAGAGCTGGAGTGCTTTCAAGGGTGGTTAACAATGCGATTGAGGGTGTTAATGGATGGGGCCTGCCTAAATATTTTCTCAACGAGCCGGTATCAGACGATAAGAGCAGCGAGCTGCAAAATGTTTGAATGTTCATACTGAGATATCGGCAAATTTAAAGATAATAAAATGTTTCCATCTTCATTCTGAATTGTATATACCTGATTTTTGTATACATGGATGAATGAAGTACGAATCATTTGTACCGGTTCTGAATTCAGGAATATCTTTATTAAAATCAATACCAGGGACGATTTTTTAAGGTAATCTGGAGTCTTGATAGTTAAAATAACCAATTATTCAAGTTGATTTTTACTATGCTTTATGCAAAAGACAACTAGTGTAAATATATTTGAAGGTTATATCAAAATGATAGATTTACAACAGTAACATTTACTTTTCAAAATTTTTGACCGATTTGGCAAAATTCTCGGGAACGAGAAAAATAATATCTAATGTTATGCCTATTAAATATTGATGTCGGTGAAAACTGAACATTACAAAAAAAACTACTAGCTACTTACAATCAAATATACCTTATAAATCTATCTATACCTTTTTATGATCAAACTAGCAGTAGTTTTTATGATCACGCTGGTACCCTTTCAAGTCAGGAAAGTCAACTCAGACAAGTCCACATTTTAAATCAAACTAGTTGAATTATTGCAATCAAAGCAGCCCAATTCGGATCACAAAATCACAAGTGTGTTTATTGAGTTAGATTTGCGGCCTAAATCTTACTGTAGGTCAGTAGTTACTTACATTTATTAATTCGGTATCGATTTTGAAATGTAATAGACGTAACATTAGATATTATATTTTGCTTTCTTGTGCATTTTCTGAAGTCGATTAAAGCTTTTAATTTTCCCATATAAAGGGTGTTTCACAAAGCTGTTCCTAAATAGGGCAGGGGGAAGGCAATCTTAACCGCCGCTTGTAAGTTAAAGAGTGATTCATAAATTTGCAATTTTTACGGTATGCACATCACTATTTTATATTTATCTTTTGATCTGCTAAAAGCAGCGACATGAAAAAAAAAACGCCAAAAAACATATCCCAATAACTTTTCCAGAATTATCAGCAATATTGTTATAACTTCTACCATAAGAGGTACAGTCACTAAAAAAATGTTTTCCAAATACCCAAAATTTATCATTTTCCCAAATTCCGAAATTCATGTAATTAATAAACCTGTTGTTTTATTTTTATAAAATTAGTCTTGTCATTACTTTTCGAAAAACTCAACGTGTTCAGTTAGCGAAAGGATGTAGAAATTTTTACGTAGAGATTTTGGGGAATATAAAAATCTGCAATTTAAAGAAAAAGCTGTTACAAATATCATCCCCCACTTTCGTTGCATTACAATAACATTCTTCTAATTTCCAGGTTAAAGTGTATTGTAGCCGATCTCTCCCTTATTTTTTCGCTGTAGACCCAATTCAGCTAACTAATTCGCCTCTATCGCGAAGAGGCCCTGAATCAATGGAATATGATCTGGAGCTCTACCAGGCCAAGAAATCGGTGCACATCGTCCAATCTAGCGGTCAGGAAAATTTTCATTTAATATTGCCTCACAATGTTGGCAGTCCAGAGCGTATTTTCCAAAAAGTCCGTATAACTTGGATATTAAGCACTTTCAGCAAAATGGATGCTTCTATTAAATGTGGCTTAGTACCAATCAAGTATGGAGGTTGTAAAAGTTTGTGCTACTATCCCCGGTGAACTGCGATTCATCCGTCCACATAATTCGATCCAGAAACGCTCTGTTCTCCGTGTCGCATTCCAGATGCCAAATGCAAAATTCTACTGTTCTCTCAGAATCTCCTTCCAGCAGTAGTCCTTGGACTGGGATATGTTGATATGGACGTAATCCTCCTCTAGGAATAACTCTCCAAACTTTAATTGAATACACTCCTAATCTTCTTGCGACTCGTCTCGGCTTCGCTTCTGGGTCTTTCCTGACGAGGGTAATTATTTGCTGCTCGACGTACGCAGACTCTTCCGATGTTTCAGATTGCAATTCCGTGCTAATTGAAGTTATTCTTACAGTTTCTCTTAACTTTCGAAAAGTCTGCGAAGATACTCCTCTAGTCTGTACTCGTCAATTAGGGAATCTCTTTTTATATTCCAGTACAGCCGCTCTGTCGACGGATAACAATAAATATAAATTATATCCGCGTATCCCTCAAAAGTGAGTTATGCCAATTTTTAGTAATTTTAGCGTAAGAACTCCCGCAGGTATCAATTTATTTTTCAACTTTTATAGGAAAATTTTCATTAGATATTAGTAACAGAACGCCAGAATACTTGGGTGAATACTTGGGTGCATTGGCTAACCCAAGCTAATAAAATTGTACTTACACAACTTTTCTGCAGCAGGTATTGAAATTGGTTACCTGTGTACCCTAAACAAACATTTTCGACCCTTTGGCTAAGAAATTTTGTTTATTTGATGAATTTCCTATCTACAGTGAAATAAAATAATTTGGTAGCCAGGGACTTCTAAGGAAGCGATTTATCTAATCCTTTCTCCTTGACGTGCTGTATGTTAATTACATACATTTCAGAGAAAATATGGAAAAATGCTGAATTTTTAGGTAATAAAATATTTTTTCCACTTTTGGAAGTGACTGGACCTGTAATGGTAGGAGTTAGATCAACATTGTTGAAAATTATGAAAAGGTCATTGGTATAGTAGTTTTTTGGTATTTGGTTGATGTCGCTGCGTTGATAAAGATAAAAATAAAATAGTGATGTGCATACAATGAAAATGTAGATCCTATCTTTCTAGCGTGGACCGATTTATACGTTTCTTTTGTGCTGTATAGATCATATTCTCTCATTGATGCTATACAAAATTTGTGGTGGGGGGGGGGGGGGTGTTAGGGTGAAGCCTAACTTTGTAACGATTAAACGATCTTATTTAGTTTTATAGATGTCTAACTATCGAACAATTAAATCTTGTAATGCAATTTTCACCTCCCCGTTAACATATTTGTTAGTTTCAAAAATAAATTCAATTACTTACTTATTAATAGCACAACATAAATATTTCACGTATAATGGAAGTTTTTGCAAAAACTGTCAAGTGCTGAATCCAATGCTTTACCAATAAGTGTGGAAATAACGTTAAGCTCGCAATCAAATCTCGCGGTAGACTCTGCTTCGATATTAATTATTTTCAACAAAGTGAGGCTTACTAGACACGTAGAAATTTAGGTGGAAACAACTAGCTATATCCCTGCATTGTTTGCCAGAAACACGAGATTGTTTCTCGTGATAGAGTAGAGATGCATCTTTTCAATCAGTGTTGGTTTTTTGTATTCGCTACGATTAGCAACCCATATCCATAGATTTAATTCTATTTTAGTTAATAAATTAGCTTCCGATGCCAATGGTAAGTGTTAGTAGCTTCTGGCCGCACCTATGGCTTGCCATGGTAAGTGCTGTTGGATGGGGTGGGAGGAGGGATGACAAAACAACCAAAAAATACAATTATCTAAATCGGTCCAGGCGTTGAGAAGTTGGACTATAGCCTTGTCTTATGTGCAAACGTTTTGTGTTAGTTAAAGAAAAGAAGGAACATAGTCAATTTCATAAAGCAGAATTAGCCCATCCCGCTCCTTACGATCAACCACTCTAGCGTCCCCCCGTCCCTTGCGAGCTACGACCCTTGTATCCTCCCATATCCGTGGTTTCAATTCTACTTTAGTTATTTCAATTCTATTTAGTTATTATTATATTATTGCACGCGACCTGAACAGCAGAAGCTGACTGGAAACACTTCACATTCAAAATCCGCATGCAGCGTGTGGAAAGAGAATGCAGTGAATGCGAGCAGATAGTGTTGATGGAAAGATTTACAAACGCGAGCTGCGGGCGGCAAATTTTTGGTAAAAACGGACCATGATAGACCTAGGCAAGGTTCAGAGATTTTATTGGGACCCTTCTAGTTACATCGGCTTCGTCCTAGAACCAATACAAGGCTAACACTATTCTTAGCATCTACTTTATGCAAACCAGCTTTGCATTCTAAGGCCATTTTGGACTTATGATATCGGAGTTTAAAGCTTTTATTTAATTTTGGCTATCCGCATAATTCCATCACTGCTTTTAGTCAGAACTACTTAGAACTAGTGTCGATCTGTTTTTCCATCCGTGCGCCCGTCCGTCTGTTTTTCTGTCTGTATATCAAATATCTATATGAATTAAGTTCGATATTTTTATATGCACCGTTTAAGTTGAAGCTAAACAGGGTGATTCGTAAAGAAGTGTTCCAACATGTGAAAATCGATTCCTTACAGTGTTGTGCTCAGCGTTCACAATAAGCAAATTTTCGTAAAATCCCTCCTTTACCCCTTTTTTAACGGTTGAAATATTTCCGCGTGTGCAAGAAGTGGTGAGCTCATATAAACACAGAAGGACGATAAGTAAAGTTTTGATAACAAGTATGCAGGCTCATAATGTCTCGATCCGTTGACATGTCTCGGTCCGTTGACATGTCTCGATCCGTTGGCAAATGTGTCAGGTATGAACTTAACATAAACTTTTTAAACATTTTGGTTAAAATTTTCCTTTTTATCCTCTCTCCTTAATAAGGATATAGTTAAAAAACAAAAACAAAATCACTCTTAAGATATCTTTCAAATAAAAGAAAACCATGTCAATATCTTTAGTCCGTCAAAAGTTATTAACATTTTTGTGGAGTTACTAGAATACTCAATTGGAAAAGAAATTCCTACCAAATATGTTCCGAGCAGAAACTTTTTCCACTGAACCCAAAGAGAACATCAAGCAGCAGCTCCTCCCTTGCATTTGGATTTTATTATGAGCGGTTGGTGATTTTTTCTGTTTAGATATTTGACTTGGACTTTGACTTTCTTGGATATTGAATTTGACTTACGGATTTTGACTTGATTGCTTTGGATTGTTTTATTTTCTTAGAATTATTTAAATATTTCAATATGCCTCATTTTACAAATGAAGAGTATGTTGAAAAGCTTTTTATTTATGGAGAAGCACACCGAAATACGGCGCAGGCGCAAAGAATTTGGAGGGAGCAATTTCGTAGTAGCCGCATTCCGCATAGGAACACTTTTGAGAATGCTCGTCGCCGTCTGGCGGAGACGGGATTGTTTGCTCCCCCTACATTCGACTCTGTGAGAGCAGTCAGTGGGCAAACTGAAGAAAATGTCCTTGATCTTGTTCATAACGATCCCCAAATTAGCACTCGCGCTATTACCGCAAGATTGGGACATGTATCTCAACCCACTGTCCACAGAATTCTGCTGAGAAATAGGATGCATCACTATCATTTCCAGCCTGTTCAAGACTATTTGATTATTTGGTATTTTGCGAATGGTTGCTTCAGCAGGATGAACAGGATGACACCTTTTTGTCGCGGATTCTGTTTACCGATGAAGCAACTTTCCGCAGCACCTTAAATTTGCATAATTTGCATGTCTATGCGACTGAAAATGCTCACCAAACGTTTGAAGCCAGGCACCAATTAAACTTTTCAATTAACATTTGGTATGGGATGATAGGAAACATAATTTTGGTACCTTACGTACTTCCTAAACTTAATGGAGATACGTATCTAGAATTTTTACATGATACATGCCTTTGATGATTTACCTCTCGCTGTTCGTAGAAGTATGTATGTATGTATGTATGTTCATACACGTTGGTGCACCACCACATTAACATGTACGAGTCCGAAAATATTTGAATCAAACTTACGGTGTTCGTTGGATTGGACGTGGAGGTCCAGTTTCGCTGCCGGCCCGATCTCTAGATCTGAATCCGTTTGATTTTCATTGTTGGGGTCATATTAAAAATATGGTTTACTCACGTCCAATAACTTCAAGTGATCAGCTATTGAAAAAAATAATTTCGGCTTGCGAAACAATAAGAGGTAGATCGAACTTAGGCAACAGAATTATAAGGTCCTTAATACGAAGAGCGAGGTTGTACATTCGCCAAAATGGGGTCACTTTGAACACCTTCTACATTAATACTTAAACGACCGCGACTCCATAAAAATTTTAATAACTTTAAACGGATTAAAGATATTGACATGGTTATTTTTATTATTTAAAAGATATCTTAAGAGTGCATTTTTTTTTGTTTTTAAACGATATCCTTATAAAGGAAATTTTGAAGGACGGAGGATAAAAAGAAAAATTTTTAAGCAAAATTTTTAAAAATTTTAATTTTATCGTTCATACCTGCCAAATTTGCCAACGGATCGCGACATGTGAGGTACTATTAAAAAGCTCATAATGCATACTTTTTATCAAATCCTTAATTGTCGTCCTACTGTGTTTCGAACAGAAATTATTGTTTCGAACAGAAGTTATGAGCTCACCTCCTTGCACACACAACACTGCAAGGAATCGATTAGCACATGTTGGAACACTTCTTTACGAATCACCCTGTATAAAAGCATTTGAATCTTCACTGAATTGGCGAGTTGTAAGATTATTTAATATTTTAAAAAATATTCAAAACTTGGCTGTTGGAAGATTTTAGTCTGTAAATTAATTAAAATATTATCAGAGTCTGATTATATATGTTTTTGATTATGTGTTAATGAACCTATTTATTAATATTTACTCAACGCCTTGGCAGCTTGAATAAGTTTCAAAAGTTTTCTGTTGTTAGTATTTCCTTAATATATGTATATTCAATACTACGCTGCTCGAATAAATTAAAGAAATTTGTGCTTCCCACTAATATTTAGAGCAAATAAGTAGTAATCACAATTAATTGTCAATATAATTCACCACCATAAACCATATCTGTTCACGATTATATCCACCTAATTTAATCGTACGTAATCAACGATACTTTTGTTCACACCGAGAACTAATTCAGAACCACGGTTGTTCAAATTATTTAGATATTTATTGTAACAAAATAATACACATATTTTAATTCCTCTAAAGTTTCGTTTAAGTATATCGCTTTATGTATGCTTTATTTAACACATTGTTGACCGGCAATTCTTTGCAAAAAGTATCCCATGCCATCGGATATTTTTCCACAATTCATGTTTAAATGCATAAAGGTAAATAAACATTAATACTTTTATTAACGCATTATGTATTAAAATGAAGCATAGAACATGTCTTCTATATAGTTTAATACTTTTTCTTGTGAGATTATTACTCACTAAAAACACCATTCTGGCGATAAGCCGAAACAGACCACATAGGAGCTAGTCTCTTTTCGTCCCCTCCCAGAGCCCCTTAGCGACGGCAACTTAGTTATTTCACTGTCGCTGCTACCCTCGGTTCCCTGGGTCAATGCCAGAATCCTAGCCTGTTGCACCGTCTCAAGTGTTCCTTCTTGGTCTGTGCGTTAATCTTAACCTTCACCATTTCTCCGCCCAGTCCAGAGCCAGACAAGTAACCTCCTCCGGATTAATTGCAGCTAACCCTTCGGAAGGGAGGTCTGCGTCTTCTACTGGTGCGTGTACCGCGGAGATAGCCAACTTCTGAAACCGCCTGAGCAAGTGCTTGAAAGTGCAACTAACAATTGAGAGTATCCAGATGAAGATCGCCGTATCTTAGATGGCTTCAACTCTTCCGTCCATCATCCAGCAACCCTTTCATTCTTTTACTCCAGTGAATGTTTTCTTAAACATTATCTTTTAATTTTCCTAAAAGCTTGAAAAGTGAATTTTGTAAGGAGAACTTTTGGAAACACGAGAAGAAGTGCAAGGTTCCGTTCTGCATTCATTCAAATCGTCAGTTATCCATTCCCTAGCTATTTCTGATAGAAATTGTTAGTATTTTATTTTAATTTGTAGTTTACTCTTACATTAAATTTTAAGCACACTCGTGACCGGTCAACGACGTTTGACCATGAAAACACGAGTTACCTTGAGACGGATTAACAAAGTGTTAAGTGTCAGGATCTTGTCGGGTAAGACTGAAATCGGCGGTGGTGTAAATGATAACGTGTTGGCTTTCTATTCCTTAGGTACCAAGTTCGAACCCCACTGGTAAAAAGACCACTGGTGGTTGCATAGTTATACCGGTGGATTGGAATTCAACTTAAATTGTAGATCTACTTGCAATCGTTGTCTCAAATCGGGTTAAGTATGTATTTCTCCCGCCCTATGTAGCACAAGAGGTTACAAGAACTAGAGAATGAGGTAGATTAAGGTTATTAAATAATTTTTAGTGAATAAAAATATAAGGTGCCACTATGATAGACAAGTGAATAAAAACAGAATTTTATCAGCAATAAATCTTTTTGCGTTTCCAGCATCCTGTTTCAGCATATAAACTGATCTGAAGTTTTACATATTTGACTATTTTCCGGTATTCTTGACATCATTGACAATTCGACATTTCTTAGAATAATATTGAAATTTTTTAATTCTAATGCAAGAGTACCGGTAATAGGAATTGTCGCGTTTAAAATTGTTAAAGGCTTGATATTGGTTTGGTATTGTTAGTAATGTTTGATTTCGTAACTCTGTGAGTCAAAAATCCTCCCCTAAATCCTAATCACCTAATCTGTTAAAATTGCCGTACGTAATATGAATTATTAGTTTGTTTCGACAGTATTACCAAGGTTTAGGTTTAGGTTTATGTGGCTGCCTTAAAGGGCACACTTATACCTCAAAAGGCCCGTTGTGATGCCACGGAATCCAAAGAATTCCCTCCACCTCCTCATTGGAACCATCCGGAGCTGTCAATGAAGCGCCAAAGATCTGCAACGTCAATCGCCGCCAGATCACAGAGACTATCAAAGAAATAGTTACCCAAGAAGGACTTTCGCCTACTGGCACGCAGGCGGGCACCGGCAGAGGTAGTGGAGAACAGTTTCCTCCTCTTCCTCGTCCATGCAGCTTCTACAAAAGTCGTTTGAGAAGATACCCAGTCTCTTCGCGTGTTAGCCAATAGGGAAATGGCGCGTGATGACCCCAATAGCTATTCTAAGGTCAGATCTGCCCCTCGAAAGCAGACCCTTGGAGCGCCTAAGATCCAGCTTAGGCCAGATCTGCTTGGACGTATGGCACGTAGTACCATTTGCCCATCTGTGGTTCCAAGAGTAGTCATTTCCGGTTGGATCTCCAGGGTGGTACCCCTTCTTGCTAGCTCATCCGCCACGCAATTACCTGCAATATCACTGTGCCCCGGGATCCAGCACAGGTGAATTTGATACCGTTCAGCCAGCTCATTTAAAAGTGAGCGACAGCTATTAACAGTTTTAGATGTCGATAGGACAGAATCCTGTTTCCTGTTCTATTATGGACGTAATGGGCAGCCAAATTTTTACAGAGAAATAAATTCCACCTGTCAAACAATAAATACTCCCTCTCAAGATTCAGCGAGCGAGAATCCATTCCTTAGCTCTCAAGAGAGCAAGTTTTACTTTGGTTGAGTAATTCGTAGGAATAAGCAAATATATCTATGTGTTGTGTAAATAACTGACAGTTCACTTAACTTGGCCGAAATGCGTCCATACAAGTTGAGAGAATGATTTTCCTTTGAAAAATGTCCTCTTAGCGACATTACCATTTAAATCAAAAATGGATTTAAGTTTCAGGAAATGTTTGCCATTTTGTTGGTAGCTTGCTTATATGTATAGTATCGTATCAACTCAAAAATACAACTTTTATTTAATTCAATTCAATTTATTTGCATAATCCTCTATAAATACAATATTATTGCTGCCAGTCTAATTCATTACAATATAGGGATTTTTTTTTATACGATGTGGCCAAATCCTAGCATGGTTTGGCCGGAAGGGAATTAGGGTAAGGGAAGTGAGGAAATTTGAGTCTTGTTTTTGCATTGCTGCGAGCTAGACAACAGCCCAGAGACGGAGTGGATTATTTTTAATTTCTTAATAAAAGCTCACGGGGTCATCTGGTCTCGAACCCGGGACCCATGGCATGTTGGTGTTGCCGCTCAACGTATTGATCCAACTCCGTCTCCAGATACTGAAAATATAATTTTCTTACCACTCTAATAAATTACTTGATCCGAATATGTACATGGATTTGAATGTTTTAGTTTGTTTGCTATTTAGAGGAAAAATTTCATAAAAACCTCATGTTTGTTTAATATTTTAAATATGGCTTAAAACTAAGCCTAAACTACTACCTAACCTACTTATAACTAAGCTTTGTAGAATTCATTCAAGTAGATCTACTATAGTAGAATTTATACATCTTTCGTTGAACTTGGCTCAAGCTTCTACACATATATTTTCTATTGTTTTTTTATTAGATATTTAGTGTAAGAGTTTTGTCGAAAAATGCAAAGGTAGGTTCATCATTTTCAATATTTTATTTGTAGTATATTATGCTCTAAGTTGTCGATGATTGCGTTGGGATCTATATCAGAATAATAGAGAGCTGTATCATCCGCAAAGAGTCCTGAGTTACAATTGATGCATTGTGTTATTTCTGATGTATATACATTGTAGAGGTGTGGACTGATGGCAGAGCCTTGAGGAACACCCGCCTCAATTTTAATAGTATCGGTAATGCTTTCACCCAGGTGAACGTAAAAGAACGCATCTATTAAGAAACTTTGCACTATTTTTACAATTTTTATCGGAAAGTTAAGTTTCATCATCTTGAACAATAAGCCATGGTGCCAGACAGAGTCAAACGCCTTTTCAATATCAAGCAAAACAACCCCAGTGGATCTTGATGATTGTATTTTTTCTTTGATATGCTTCGTTAGCCTTTTTAGCTGATGTGTGGTTGTGCACCCTGGTCTGAATCCAAACTGTTCTACAAGGAGAATATTTTTGTCCTCTATGTATTTTTTCATTTTTTTTGTATAAGCTTCTCAAATACTTTGCAGTTGATGTTAAGGATACTAATGGGCCTATAATTGCTTACCTCTGCTGCATTTTTCCCAGGTTTGGGTGCAGGAATGACTTTTGCTATTTTCTATTTGTTCGGGAAGTAGCAGGTTTTCATACATGCGTTGAAAATAAACGTAAGAAATATCGTGCCTTGTTTAGGAAGATTCTTGTAAACTATACTTTTAATGCTATCATTTCCAGCACACTTATTATTGCTTAGAGTCTTTATGATAGAGTTAACTTCTGAAGGCTTAAAACTTAATTGACTACTAGTGGTGCTTATAGCAATTGTAGCAGCAAGTGCCTGTACTTCGTCTTCTACAATTTTCGTCGTATGAGGATCACTATAGTTTGAAGTTAAATTATGTGCTGTTTTCTGTTAATGCGTTTGCTTTATCTTCATTGGAGACTAGGATGTTGCCATTATACGATAGGGTAGGAAGGTATGACGACTTTTTCTTCATTATTTTTGTTACATTCAACAGGGATTTGCTTCCTTTCTGCAAAAACGATAGTTTACTGTTCCAGGTTAGATTTTGAAAAGCAGAGATAGTACGTATTTCTCGAGTTAGCCTATTGAGATCCCGTTTTAGCGACAAAGTTCGGTTTTCATGCCATTGTTTTCAGACAACGTTTTTTAATTTTATTAACTGGCAAGTACGGAATTTTATATGATGAGAAATGTTGCGGCTTTATTTTTGGAACCGAATGATCTACAACTTTTACCGTTTTATAAAAGTGAAATATAAAAATGTAAATAGGTTTATTATTTTACCTACACATGATGTATGAAATTTGTTTTCAAAATATTAAAGCAATTTTAAAGTGTATTGGAAAGTGCAATGGAATATTTTGGATTGCACGAGTAGAATATCACTTTTCCTGTTAAGTGTTTGGTGTTGACTAGTGTAATATGTAATTCGAATGAGTTTGTCATATTCTTTGTAGGTGCTCTATCCCAGACTTGAAAGGGAAGATTACGAAGCAGTAATATAAAACTCTTAAAATTAACAAAATAACGATTATCTAAAAAGTTTTAAGTTATTTGCTTAAGGTAACCAGGTCACGAATGATGGTTAAAATGGACTTTTTCACGCATTTAGATATTTGGCTAGTGTTCAGTTGGTATTTAAGATATAAACTCGCGGTTTTAAACATGATTTAGAGGACGAATTGCGGATTAATGAGTGCTAAACAAACCCTGTGACTATATTAGTGTAAAAGTTATTAAAATTACAAAATTACAAGAAAAAAAATAAAACATGATAAAATTAACTTATTTAGGTACACTTTTCTCCTTAACCACTGGTGCTATCTGCTCCAAATTGATGGTGAACCTGAAACAAGAGTAAGGCAACATTGTATACCTAACATTTTCAACCTTTTGCATAAATTGCAATTTTTGTACCATTTATTTTGAAAAAAGGTCAAAAATCACTCTTTTAAAAAAATTCATTTGGATTTAAAATAAAGTTAAAAATGGAATACAAAGATGAATTTAGGTATAAGAGATGAAGGACATAAATTATAAGCACTGTGCAAAATTTCATCAAAATAGGTTGAATAGTTTTTTTGCAAATAGTACCTAAAGGTCAAAAATAGGAACTTACGGGTTGAGACGAAAATCTCTCGTGACAACTGTGCAGACGACGCGTCACCATCTTTTAAAATATCAATTTTTGCAGTTAAATAGTCGCGTTGGTATGGCATGTCATACATTTTCTGAAAGGGGAAAGCGCGGGCTTTCAAATAGAACTGTTTTTAAAAAATCGATTTTTTTGAACGCATTGACCTGGTTACCTTAAGTTGGTTTGCAGTCGTAAGGCACTATTTCGCGGTAATTTTTCAAGATTAGTTTTCTCGTGAAGTAATTAATATTTTTAATTCGGGCTTTTTGCAATGTTTTTATCCAATCTTTGGCATGTAAAAAACATTTTTTTTTACAGATAAGTTATTCAATACTAGTTTTATATACGAAATTAAAGACTCTAGCCCGGCGAGCCGACACATTTTCGCGCCACAATTCCGGATGTTTTCTGAAATCAGATAGATCAGTCATTTTTTTAGACATAGCATACCCTAAATTAAATCTTAAATTAAATCACGACCGCAAGACCCTAAACAAAACAAAATGACGGTTATCTAAAGCTGAATTTGTGATTTTGAAGGAAACGTTTTGAGATTTATTTATTTATTGAAATTAGTTTTACTTGGTAGCTTTAGGAAAGAAAACTTAAAAACGATCGTGTTGTTTTTTAACACATGGTTTTACAATTAAGTTCCAATAGCCGGTATCATTCCGATCCAATCTAACCAACATTTTCGTGAACATAAAGCAAGGACTGATGTGAAAATAATTCATATATCCTTTAAACATTTTAATTTTTTACAATTTTTTGGTTTCTTTAAAGGTACACTTCAATTTTTCCTTACATGCTACTGAATTTAAAGTTTTTCTGTTTCGAAAACCCTCTTACATTATCGTAAAACAAAACTACTAAAAATATATGCGAACAGTGCAGACATGTACAACATATATTTTATAATAAGTGTTTATATTTCAAAAGCATGCTTTTATAATAATCTGCAATATGCATGAATGGCGCTAATTATATTGCCATGGGACTGAACACCTGAATACATTTGTAAACATGTTGGAAAATATACTTTTAAAGCTCGTAGTAAAATTTTTAGTTCGTGAGCATTATTGCCAAAGGGTTTTATTTATTCTGCACGGAAGGATAAACAAAATTTCTGTGGAACTGCAGTTTCTTCCTCGCAACATGTTTTCTACAATAATGGCACGTAGAACTAAAGTACACAGAATTTGTCAGGCACATTCGTGCTTGCAAAACTCCTGTCCTGAGTACTCAATGGACGCATGATAATGGTTAAACAATAAAAGAGGAGGAATCGATTTCCTGCACAAAGTACTCCCGGTCTCGGCTAATGTGGAACACATGTTTGGTTTCAAAGCGATTTTGTACCTCATAATGTATGTGGTCTGTCTGTTTGCGAAAGGGTTTTCTGTCTCTCTAAGTCCATTTAACAAATGATGCCATCTTGTACCGGTTCCCATCAATTATGTTTGCTCAGTGGGACTTTGCATGTTTGAAATAATTTCAGGTAATGGGAAGGATACCTGTCGCACACCCGACTCACCGGAAAGTGCTAGAGCCGTAGCGCCCAGATCTCCAATGTCCCCTCAAATTCATCACACCAGTCTGGCACCTCCACGACCGAATCGAAATGCAAGTTCATCACCTGTCGTTAATGGCGCTACAACTACACCACCTCCAGCAGCTCCAGCAATTACACCACATCATGAGCAAACGAGAGCTCTTAGTAAAATCCGAAAGTTCCTAGGTTCATTGGTTCAGTTCGCTCAGGACACACATCCTGAGGTTAGTGACCGCATCCGTGCCCTGGTCCTATCTCTTGCGGTAAGTTTATCTTTGAATATTTAATTAAGAACGAGCTTACGTTTTATTTCTTAATAGAGTGCAGGAATTACAATAGAAGAATTTCGAATAGCACTTCAAGAAGCGACCAACTATCCACTCAGACCGTATGTGATTCCATTCCTCAAGTCTCATATTCCTCTCCTTCAACGAGAAATTGCTGGATTGGCTAGAGCTACAAATCAGGTTAGTTTTGATTTTTAATTTCTTTAAATGCCACCTATTTTTTATTATTTAAGTTGTTGTTTGTTCACTTAAGTTTCTAAAGTAAGGCTTTGTCTGTAAATTGTCAATTCAATTTAGAAAAATATTATAATAAAAATGTGGATTTACTATTAGATTTTATAAATTTAGATGGTTCTCATCAAACGCTGGCTAAAAAATAGTACAAAAAGTCCTATTTGATGAAAAGAAAATAAATAATGAACTTAAATTTATAGAAATTTATTTATTGGAGCCAAGAATAATTGTGTTTTTGTTCCATAGTTGTCTTAATTCTTGAATCAGATCAAATAGTGACTTAAATACACTTTTTTTATATGAACGTCGCCAATTTGAAATAAAGTTTCACTAAAATTTGAATCTAATTCACCCGTTTTTAAGTCACCGTCAACTATGTTTTTTTTTTCAAACTCACCGACTTCTTCAACAGTTCCATCATGGACTCCAGACTGATCACACGTGCTATAGACGGGCCGCTCTGCAAATTAATTAAGTGTTTAATTTGCTAGAGCGGCTTTGCTGCTTAGTGCGTGTGGTCATTAGGGAGTGACATTGGAAGTTTTTAATTAATAATTTAAATAAAACGTATCATAATAAAAAGTGAAATACAGTCGAACCTCCTTAAGTCGAACCTGAAGGGAGACAAATTTTATTTCGAGGTAAGGAGGTTTCCAATAACCGAGGTTTTGCTAAACCTCAATAATTCGAAGTTTATTCGAGATATTGAGGCTTCGAATAACTTCCGTGCTTATGTGAAAATACAAATGTACATATTATAATATACAGTTTTCAAATAAAATGCAATTTAATTTTACCTTATTACATACATACATGTATTCTCTATAATTTTTAGACATTAAACGGATTCATAATTTAGTAATACATAAATGGAATTCAAAATTATAAAATTCGCATAATATGTAATATTTATCATAGATATGTACAAATGTACTTAGACAATGTATGTATGCACTGCATACATATTTACATGCTAAATGCACTTTTTTTTCAAAAGTATTCCTCTAGTGTAGCTTGGCGACTCTTTTGAAACTATAGCTTCAATGTGCGAAATTGCTTCAAAGGTTTTGTCACTAATGTCTGACTGAGTTTCTAAGAAATTTCTTATTGTGGTAACAGCTTGACTTGCTTCCTTATTTGTGACGCGATTTTGTAATTGAATTGGAACATTTTCTTCGCCACTAGAATCAGATGGCACAATTATAGTAGACGTTTCCGCTATTATTTCGGAATCTGTAAGAACACCACATACTGCAACATTTTCATCAACTGCAACATAATCCGAGAAAGTTAGTTCTGAAGGCAAACTCATATTTTCTGTTATATCTTCCCAAATTTCTGAAGCGCACTCATTTGTAATATCAGTAGAAAGCGGCTCGCATGTTAAGGAAATGGGAAATCCAGCTTTCTTGAAGCAATTTTTTACAGTTTGAGAAAATACACTTTTCCAAGCCAAGTCAGCTATACGCATTGCTTCAAAGAGATTAATTCCTAACTTCCTTCGTTCTTCAATATCAGCTAAACATTTCTGTACAACGAATTTACGATACTTACATTTAAAACCTTGTATTAAACCTTGATCTAAAGGTTGCAGGATAGAGGTTGTATTAGCTGGCAAGAATTCTAATTTGATTGAATTCAATTCCAAATGTGTGAAGCTGCATTATCGAAGAATACAATAATTTTACGTTTTTCTGATGTCATACTTCTATCTAATTTTCTTATCCACTTTGAAAATATCTCGCTTGTCATCCATGTATTCTTATTATTCTCATAATCCAATGGAAAGGATTTAACACCTGAGAAACACCGTGGTTTGGCAGACTTGCCTATTATTAATGGTGTCAGTTTTTCATTTCCAGACATGTTCCTTCCTAGCATAAGAGTCACCCGCTCTTTGCTATTTTTTCCACCACTACAACGATCACCTTTAAAAGTCATAGTCTTATCAGGAAGGCATTTAAAAAATAAGGCGGTCTCATCGATATTTAAAATATCATCTGCACCATAATGTTTACAAATATCCTGCAGTTTTCTAGTCCAGTCTGTACAAACGGATTGGCTTACTGAAGCGCTTTCCCCGCAAATTTTTTTAAAAATAATGTCATTCCTTTTTTTAAACTTTTCGAGCCATCCATTACTTGCTTTAAATTCAGGTATGTTCATTGTTCAACTCCTTGCCAAATTCCAACTCCTTTTCCTGCAATAAATTGCCACTGATGGCTATGTTTTGAACTCTGCACTGCTTTAACTATTTCAGTACACATTGTTCTAGTGATGTAAATTCAGCATTCTTACGTCTTTTCCTTCCTCCTTGGTTGGCGTCGTATTTTTTTTAAATAAGGTCTTTATTTTTAGGAATTTGAGCAAATTGAGCAGCTATATCTTTCTTTTTTTCTAAAGAGGTTTCCACCTTCTTAATGATTTTAACTTTATCACTTATTGACAAAGCTGTGTTCGAGTAGTCATTTTAATGAAAAACTTAAAAATAAATTCCTAAATTTCAAAAGCTCTCAAAATAAAATATGCAACTTATAGTTTGTGTTAATCCCTACTTAGAACAATAAAAATACAAAGGAAGATTTTGAAATCGCTAGCAGCAATAGAACTTAAATTCAGCACATATTCAGCACAATAACTTTCACAAACTATAAAATAAATTGCTTGATTTCAAAGATCCTAAAATATGTAAAATAACTTACAGTTTATCCCTTCAATAAGAAAATGTCGAAATCGCGTCAGATAATTAAACGTAATTCAGCACATCACCAATAACTTTCACAAACTGAAATACGTAATTTAAAATGAGACAATGGCACCAGCAGAACAAAATTGTAACGGTATTTTATAAGTATGTCTCTCTCCTAACTTGTATTTACTTCGAATTATTGAGGGTGTTTAAGATTTTCTTCGAGCTAAGGAGGTTCTCGGATGAAATTTTATTCGAGCTGTAGAGGCTTTTTTCGACCTATAGAGGTAAGTTTACTTGTAAACCTTTTGTAGGGAAAGGGAGAGATCTTCTTGCTCGACCTGCAGAGGTTTTCGAATTATCGAGGTTCGCCTTATAGAGGTTCGACTGTATACAAAAATAAAAAAACAAATAAATAATTAAATTTACGTCACCTAAAAACAAGTGAAACGCAAATAAAATGGAAAAATTTATATTAACATAAAATATTATAAAATAACAAACAAAATATTATAAATAAAACAAAACTCATTAAAATAAGACTTTATGGCGTTATACCCAAACAGGGTCGAGCCAGGAATCTCGAAGCTCCAGTCTCATTAGGGACCCACAGCGGAGAGATTGAAACCAATAAGAAAGAAGAAGAAGACTTCTTCAAACCAAACAAAACTAATTTCGAATCAAAATCACCCGAACAAAAATATTCAGAATTCACTGTGAAATTCCAATTAACATTTATATTTATAATAAAAATTGGAATTTCACAGCGAATAATAAATATTTTTGTTCAGGTGATTTTGATTCAAAAACTGTTGGAGACGATTTGAAAAAGGGTGCCTTAGATTCAAATTTTAGTGAAACTGAAATGGAAAAAGGCGACATATATAAAGGGTACTTCCTACGTTTTCAAATGAGACCCGAAAAATTAAAAGTAAAATTCATAATTGTACAAAAAATTCATATTTTCAATTCAAATCTAGTTTCTCTCTGTAATGTATCGGTTACAAGTCTAGAAAAAAAAAATATATATGAGAAGGTTGTTTTCGTTATAAACAAGACTAAAATATTCTTGACTCTCAAAGCAAATTGTCTTGATGCAGGATTTTCTTCTACCGGTGAGTGAAGTGTAACCGATTATTCATCGTAAACCTCAATAATTCAAAAAGTCCTTTAAAATAGCCTTCCATAATTATTTTGTTTAAGCAAATTTAACAGCATATTTATTATGACCGAAAAAGAGACTACCTGGAATATATATAGTAGCAAAAATTCTTGTATATACTTTTATAATAACAAAAGCATAAGAATTCATATTTCTGTTAAAAAAACAATAACAATAAATTTCCATATACTACATTTATTCAAATAAGAGAAAGTTCACTTTGTCCTTTTATCTTTATAATTTACAAGTTCGTGTTCAATTCTACCTACACCATTACTCTCGAATTAGTTCGGCCAGTTCACATATAGTTTTTATTCTTCGATCCTGACGAAACTGCCCACAGATGCTCAATAGGATTCATATCTGGGAACTGAAGCGGGGTATGGAGTCGTTTTGGACAGTTTTTCGAAGGCTCAGAGTCGTTATCTTGTTGGAAGATAAACGACTCTTGAAGGTTAATTTTACTTTCATCGATGAAAATACCCGCCCGCCAGAAGTTGAACGGCTTATTTTCGTGCTCTCTTAAAAAAGAGAAACTTTCTTGTTCATTTCCTTTGCTTATGCAGGTCTTCTTACGTTCGACCGTTATTTTTTTTATAGACTTTCCCTTCTAAATCAAAAAGTCGCACTTCTCGGCAGGAGCCAAGAAACAGTTGTCCTATTCACTAGAATAAAACAATATATTATGGTGAATGAGGCTCCCAAACTAGCATGCAAAAAACATCAATTACCCAGCAGTAGAATTCGCACACACACAAAAATCAGGGATGCACAGAGAATACTTAGAGATCGTTTCAAATAATCCTTAGGAAGCGTTAGGTCAAAAATAGGGCACGTATTCACGGCCCTACATGCTTTATCGGCTCATGCATACCATAGTTAGACTGAGAGTGAGCGACTTAAGGTACAGGCAATATCCTAAAGCTATACGAGGTATGCTTGAAGAAAATTTTGCCTACGAGAGCACGAGAATCTATGTACGAGTTCAAAAGCTGGTGAATAAAGACCAAGTCAGCAATTCTACGTCGTTCTTCCAAAGAGTGCATATTAAGCAACTGTTGAATTAATTGAAGAAAAAAACAAGTATTTCAAAAAGCTAAAAAATTAAAAATAAATGATAAATTCTAAATTATATAAATAAAAAGAGACGGAGTTGGATCGATTCGTTGAACCGCACGACCACCATGCCATTGGTCCCAGGTTCGCGACCAGGTCTCCGCGTGAGCTTTTATTAAGAAATTAAAATAATCCATTCCGTCTCTGGGCTGTTCCTTCCGGCCAAAACCATGCTAACGCATCAAATGGTTGTCCCCTAGGATTTGGCCACATCGTTTAAAAAAAATTAATTTCATAAAAACGTGTAGCTTTCTTTCAGATTGTATGCGTTTTTGCATATGCATTAAATTATTAAATTCATTGCTTATTAAGTATTAACTAATTATCTGTTACTTGTTTTTAAAATCCTTTTTTTATTTAATTTTTTATTGCTATTGCGAATTTATACTTAAAGTACTTTTCAATTGGCCGTGTACAACATGAGTGTTTGAGTTTGTACCTATTTTCACATTTTAACATGCTGTTCATCCTGTTCTGTAGTTCCTCATACAGTTCATTTTGTTTGTAGCATTAATATTGCAAGGCCTTTTCGTCACCCATTTAGTACAGCCCAGTTCTTCAACGAAGGACGGACAAGTGAAGCTAAATAAAAGCTTGTAACCTTACTTAAAAATCTGTAACCATCCGTGAAGCGTCCGCCATATTAGATGTAGAATGACGGCACTTAGTTTCTCGTATTTTACTTGTAAAACCCTTTCAATCATTTCAGTGGTTGTAAAAAAAGAAGTAATCCGCCATCTAGAACGTTCACCATATTGGTTTTAGAAGGACGTGGTATAGCTTATCGCATTCTATTTATCAAACTCTTTCATTTGATACCCATGTCAAGGGTATTGTGAAGAAAAAGGTAATCCACCATCTAATGGATTTTATTTGATACCCACATCAAAGGTGTTGTGAAGAAAAGGATAATCCACCATCTTAGCGCATCCGCTATATTAGATTTAGAACAATATTAGATATACTACATTGCATTGTCATCGGAACCCCATACATCTACTAAATTTTAACTCGACCGGATGTCGGGAAGTGGGTCAAAATCGGCATGTAAGATTTGACGACGCGACGGACGGACAGGTGAAGTTAAATAAAAGCTTGTAAAAAGTACACAAAACGAAATAAATAGAATCAACATAGTGGATGATTAGGTTGCACCGGGCACACTGCTTACTAGGACTGTTTGTTATTCATCATTTCTTCGATAATCAATTACAATCTTAACAACAGTAATGCATGAAAATATTCTTCTAATTTTTTCATACGTATTGCCAATATGACAAACAATTTTGGGAGTTCAATTTATTAAAATTTTTATATTTTATTTACTTCAAACTGATTCATAAATACTGGCTACAACAATTAAACTTAATTGTTCTAATTAAGTCTAGATTTAAAGCAATGAAAAATCAATAAAACAATCTTGTCGACTTTGCTAAAGATTGCACAATCAACAGAGCAATCGAATAGAAATGGGCTTTTTCTATGGGAGAAAGTCATAGCAGTGCATTTGCTGGTATTTAAGGGAAGGCGATTGCCAGAACACCAATCACAACATGTGGCCAAATAAATGTTTAATAGACTACACATATAGTATCGTCCGCATAACACATAATTTATTCGATGGAAAGAAGAAATATCGTTGATATACTGAATAAAAAAGAGTGGACTAAGGGACACCCCTGAGTTGACAAAGATTTGGTCGTAAAGCACTACACAGAAAAGAACACGTAAAAGGGCAACAAGTCGACGGAACAAGAATGAAACCCAAGCAGAGATCGCTAGTGAACAAGGGGGTTAGTTGTTATTGATTTACCCTTATCTTCGCAATTAACATAACCTAGCAATTGGACGGTAAAAAGAAGCGCTTTTTTTATGAATAGGACTTAGTTATTAAAGAAATTTTCTAAGTCTCGGGAAAGCGGCACAAGTTGCATAAATAATAGGGAATAGGAACACGAGAAGACTGTCATTTTTTCAAGAAGAAAGCTGGAATACCATCGGGCCACCCGGAAACCCGTCTGACAGATTAGATGCGTGTTCAGCAACAGATACGTCATCTAATATTAAGTCCCTGAACTCAAGGGAAGTAGACAAGAGTCTTGTCAAGTGGGTAAAATCAGTAAAGAAAATATCACAGATGGAATCACAGAAAGCAGTATGGAAAAAGTCGACAAAGAAATTGTTAGCAAAAAGTGCAGCATACGAAATCTGCAACCAAGAGGAAAACCGATGACAGAGATCAGGAATAAGTAGCCCTCGTGATTCCCTAAAACAAAGAACCACTTTCAAGCCTAACCCTTCAAGTTCCTTAGATGTTTCGAGGTACCGCCAAGCCAGAGACGAAATAAATGAGAGGAGCCTGACCTAGAAGTTCCGATAGGGATACAATGGACAAAACATGTATAACGAACAGCGTCCACAAGGACGCCCGACCAGTCACAATGTATTAGCTAGTCATTGACACACGAGTAGTTACCCCATTTTAAATTAAAGAAACAGTCACCGAGTAAAGAGGGTGATGAGTTGATAGTATCAAAACGCAAGACAATCAAGTACGTAAAACGATGACAAGACTTACGAACTAAACGGGTCAGAAATTTCCTCGCCATCGTTCCATCGAGGTCGAGGTGATTTAATCTTTCGTTTGGCAAGATAATACATACCACCACTACTTATTTCACTAAAATTCAAAGCCGTGTCACAGGAATCCGTACCTGTGTCTTTATTCTACCACCAGCAATAAACAAGTTATGTATACCTTTCGCCGACATGTCAATGTAAAAGTAATCAAGAAAGTAATGTGGGAACTGTTCTTGACAAACACTCGGAAAATAATAACATCATCGAAGAAGTACATATTACCCTTTCTCTAGTTGGCTAAGGGCTACCGGTTCGGTTTTTCATAGAGAGTTGCAGGTCCGAAGTCCGTCGCTAGCTAGCGGACGAGTTTTCTTTTGACAACAAATTACTCTAATAAAATACCATTGGGATCGCAATGTAATGTGGATCTTATCGAACTAAGCAGAGTTTTCTCTCGTCCTATGCCAACAAATGCAATAATGGGAAATACATTACCCCCACGGTGGTTAACAAAGCACTCCCATGTTGAATAAGAAATAAAGCGGCTAAAGTTTATCTACTTCGGTTTACTTGTATTGATTTTTAAGCCTGACTTCTTCTGTACGTACCAGGACTTTCAAAATTTCAGCTGGATGCTTCGATTTGTTGCATTTTCAGTACATTCCAAATGTATAAAATGCCCAAACAGTTACTCACCAAAAAACAACCATCGCCACCTGCGGAATTCGAAGATGCCACTTTAAAATGTGATCCATCGTTCCAACCCCTATAACCAGTAGGTACGTTTTCATCTGACTTATGCAGAAAACTACAAATGCCGAACAGTTTCCGATCATGCTTTTACCCCGTCCACAAACATTTCGACCCCAACATTTCAAGCGAAGCATATATCGTCACTTCCTTCACTTAACTCATTTCCGTTATCCTTAATTCCTCCGCTAATAAGACTGTGCAATAGTTTAATAGGGCATCTTTTGACTCTTGGCATCAGCGTAAAAAATTCCGAAGTGCACTACTATAAATATAGATTACGGTTCCTGTAGATGGTCGTAAAAAGCGATTATTATAGATACATCTCCATTGCAGTTCTCAATTTCTTCCAATTTTTTTGATTTACTTGACTTTTAGTTCAATATTTTAATGCTTAAACTGTTTAAATTGTTATTCATAGACCACATTGCAATATGTCACCACAAGCGACACATGCGCTATGGAGATGTCTCATGGTCCAGCTGAACATGGTGAAATATTCCTCCCAATAGAAACAGCAACTAATGCAGCAAATGGAAATGGCATTGTATTTAAAAGACGATCGTCAGATGCAATAAGTGAACATCACAATGGCATGCAGGATTGGAGTGATTACGTGTATCCGCCAGCGAAAAGGTTACACGGGCATTCAGCACTGATAAACACCGCCTCTAGTGGTCTTTTTAGTAATCAACACTCATTGTTTGAGTACCAAACAAATTCAGGCAACCAGGGTGAAGGTTTCGGAGTTCTTCTAGATAAAGTAAATAAAATATAAAATTAATTTTTTTTTTTTTTAAAAACCATAAAATATTTACAGCCCAACCACAGAGATGAACGTGACAGTCGGTCAGCAGAATCGCAGAGAATGAATCGAATGAGCGTGAGCGGTGTTAGTGGAGAAGAAGAATGGAAAAATATTCACACTATGCTTAACTGTATATCTGCTATGGTTGATAAAACAAAACGAGCTATAACCATCTTGCAACAGCGGGGTGTCGATCCCCAACCAAGCTTCTCTGATACTGCAGTTGCTGAAATTCGAAGACAAACTGAAGAAAAGGTAGCGGAATTCAAAAGAAATGCTGAAGATGCAGTCAACCAGGTGATAAAAAATTATAGTTTAGAATGTTAATTACTTATCAACGGTGTAATTATTATTAGGTGAAAAGACAAGCCGTTGTAGAAATACAGAGAGCGGTGGCTGCTGCCGAAAATCGTGCAGTTGAAATCATGGCGCAAGAACGCCTCAAAATGGAGAAATTCTTCGTAGATATGAGTAAGCACGCCATAGATACCGATGTGGAAAATAAATCCCCTTCAATATCTTCAGGACAAAACGTAAATAATCTTTTAATCTTTTATTTTTTTTTGTTCTAACTTCTAACGTTTTAAGGCTTGTTGGAATTGTGGTAGGAAGGCAAATGAGACTTGTTCTGGATGTAATATGGCGCGATATTGTGGCGCGTTTTGTCAACACAAAGATTGGGAACATCATCACCAGGTGTGTATTATAAAAAGCAAGTGTTATTTAAGAATACTAAACTTGTTTATTTTTCACCTTCCAGATATGTGGAAACTCACGCGCAGATGTCGCTTCTGTAAATACACCTAAACATGCACCACAAGCATTGCGTAGCCAGATTTCACGATCACCTCCTTCGCAAACGCAAACGCCGCAAGCTGTACCACAGCCAAATCCAGTAGCGAACGGTGTCAGTTCAGCGAGTACCACCAAATGACGTATTCGTATGATGAAACCGAAGAAAAAATACTTGTGCTAGTCAAATTATTTAAAAGTTTAAATGTCCTAAGAAATCAGGACCAAAACCTATACGTTTATAAATTTTAACTCTAGTTTACATTAAATTAGATATAGGCCCAACTCTTACACTGACGACATTGTTGTTCTATTGTTTTTGCCCCAGTGGCACCTGTTACCAGTCTTTAGTTCGTAAAGAAACTTTAAATTGTCCTCACAGTTTCTAATAGTATTAGTGAAATGAAGAAGAAAGTTACGTGCAATAGCAACTTAAGATTATTCCATAACTTTGATATTTTATAGTTCGCTCAGAGCCTAAGTAGTCGTCGTATATTAGTGTTTTTGTCTCACATCGACCTCCTTGCACCGCCTAAACCAAAAAGTACCATGTTCCAATTGAATCCGTGAGAATGAGATTTAATCGCACTGTCGATACTCGTCAGCAACATTCACATTAGCTAAATAAATATGTACATGTAGTCACGCACTCAAAACGGTATTGCACCACTTTACGTATTTTTATGGCCGTTTCCCAGTTTTTGGAACGCGCTCTGAACATTTTTTATTCCTTACTTTTAGTAAAGTTATGTGATGGAAATTCTTATTTTCTACAATTTGTTAAAATCTTGAATAAAAGAAAATAGCAAAACCAAAAATGTTTTATTTTTCCTTTAGTGTGAATTTTAGATATTAATAATACCATTATAGAATGACAATTTTAATCCCAAATTTTATTACAGTTGATTGGCAGCAATATAAAATTTTCACTCGGGTATCGTTTTTCAAATTTGGCAAGGCATTTCAGAAAGCAACCGATCAAAGAGGGAATGTAAAAAGAAGGTAAGTTATGCCTGAATCATAATAATAAACCAATTATTTTATTTTGCTCATGTTCCTTTTTTCTATCTAACCTTACTATCTTGTATCATATTTAGTTAACATACAGTATTCATACGCCGAGGGCACTTACATCATTTTATTTCTCGGTCCTATCGTCAATCTATTACTTAACTTTTATATTTAAATTGAGGAGCTAGCGAGCAAAATGGTCTTATTGCACAAAAATAAATTGTACAGGAGAAACAAAAATCTGAATGAAATCTTTACACTTTACGTGCATCTGCGAATTCCCAAGTAGCTGGCTGTGTGTTTCATCTGATGCTTCTACGTTCTCTTCTCGACGAGGTCGTGAGCGTCATCGCCTGTGCCTTGCCACGTCGTCAATAGTTTGGAATCGGCTCCGGTCTCAAATGAGGATGATCTGAATGCGATTACGAGCAACAACACCAGTACTTTATGACTAACTAAGATCCTACTGTCTAGTAAGTCTACTGAGAACGAGATCACCGACCATCTTCTTTATTCCAGTAAGTTCTTTCTCCTGTGATTTGGGCCCACAATTCCATTGTGCATGAGTTTGTTTCAAGAACTCAACTTGGCTTTGCCGATGCATTCTCAAAAAACGGATTACAGAAATGTCAATCTAGTATGCAAACGTAACCAGTCTGTTCCAAAACGGCAAGGTTCTTTACTGGCTCCAATGATTCATGCTACAATGTAATTTTTCTGACAAAAACTTGGTTGTACCAGGTGATTTTAGATGCGGAGTTGTTTAGCTCTGAATACATTGTTCTTCGCCGTGACCTTTACGTTGACGACTCGATACGTCTATAAATGATTTGGCTCCTGCCTGACTGACCTATCAGAGACCGGCTTGGTCCTTTCTTTTTTCCGTCGATCACTTTGCTTTTTAACTTATAGATAGCCTCGCTTCCTCGGGCTTAAAGTAGACTGACAACATATCAAATTATCATGAAATGTACCTCGACCTCGTCTTTTCTACTGGTACTGCTAGTACATTGGTATGACAGTGTTTGGTCCCCATTGTTAATAAATCAAGTCATACTGTTCTTTTTCCTGGATCCTGTTATGATGGCTACCTGTGTGGCTGATGACGTTTGTTATAACTTCAGTAAAGCCGACTTCTGTTCATTAATAACTAGCTCTCAGCTTGTGATTGGCGTTGCGTCCTCAACGAACGAGATAAGGCCGTAAAGTCTTTGTATAACGTATTGTCTATCTATTTTACTTACTGTGTCCCTACTTCTTAATCTAATAACTCACAATAAAAGCCAGCCTTGGATCGATTGTTCTTTAAAACGTCTAAAGAATGTTAAAAATGAAGCCTGAAAGAGGTTTTGCTCCTCTAGGAGTGACGCTGTAGATTTTTATTTCACTTAGTGTCTTCTTATAATAACTATATGAAAATAATGAAAACATCCTTGCCCATCGATCCTAAGCGATTTTGGAATTTCGTTAACTTAAAGCGCAATTCTGATGGCCTTCTTTATCTTTCGTAGACAGCGAAAGCAATGAGCTTTTGACGATAGCAAATTTCTGTGCCAACTTTTTAAAGACTGCGTTTTTGGACGATACCTGTGAGATTAGCTTTAAGGACTTTAACCAATTTATGAGGTTTTCATCGAGTTCTCTCGAATTCAAAGAAAGAATTCTTATTTAAAGAAGCTACGATTTTAAAGAAAATTTCTACTCGGGTGATAGTTTTTCAACTGGTTCTGACGGTACCCCTGCTTCATTCTTGAAAAGATGTGGTTTTTCTCGCGCTCCTATTCTGTGTTATTTATTTAAACTGTCAACTCGTTTTGAAGATTTTCGTCTTAACAAAATAGGTCATAAATTCAAAATTTCAATCCACAGACTAATTGGTAATATTTGCTTCATTTCCAAAAATTTTTAAGGCTTTTATTATTATTTTTAAAAATTATTTTTACTTCCACTGCAAGCCGTTCCTATGTATACGTGACACCAACTTATTCCAATTTTCCAATCTTTGTATTTCTGTAATTGAAGGTGGTAAGCAAGTCGAATGTGTTTTTACTGACTTCAGCAAAACATTCCACAGAATAAATAATCGAATTGTTATTATAAAAACTCTCCCTTCTCGGGCTTCCTCGAGTTTTTCAAAATTAGATTCATGCGAATCTATCGGAGAGAACTCAGCGGGTTTCTTTTCGTGGAGCTCTGTCTATCTGTCACTTCCGGGGTACCGCAGGGCTCCCTCCTCGGCGTTTGTTACGCTGACGACTCAAAGATAATCCGCACTGTGTCAGACAATACCGATTGCCTCCTTTTAAATTCTGACTTGGACTCATGTCCATCCCTCTGACACAGTGCGGATTATCTTTGAGTCGTCAGCGTAACAAACGCCAAAATCACCGAACCAGATATAAAGGACAAACCAAAGATTACTTATTACTAGATAAACGGCTTCGAACAAAGTAAAGAAAAATGTTTGGTTGCTTTTATATATTTCCCGTATCGGATAACCCTGCATTCAGAACTAAAAATTTGTTTTCCGGTAGAGTTTGTGGATAAGAGACATTTACAAATTTTCAATTAAAAGATCAGAATTCATTGGCAATTTGAAAGATTCTTACGCATACAACTAGGTAACTCAGCCATGTGCTTCACATGAATTCTTTTTATTGGCGGTACTTTTTCTGACGGGAGTCTTTGATTCTCTCCGGATGAGAACAGAATTTTGACAGCAGTGATTCTCTCAAATAATTTTGACAGGAGTAAATGACTTCTTATGACTTTAAGAGCTGAATATATTTCGTTTTACTTTGGTTCCAGTGTTACTTGTCAACACTAGCTGGGTAATTTACGGAGCCGGTTATCTAGTAGTTGGTAATCTATGGGATATACACCCAGCGATGATTAGAAAATCACAAAATCATAGTGCTTACTAAAATGTTGTGGAGATCCGAAACGCATTTATCTAACATTAACAATTTTTTAGATACGAAACTTTCAATTTTCTGGATTATTACACGAATTATGATGGTGCGAAAAAATGCCACGTGAGCTTACTCAGTTTTATTTTAGCGATATTCTTCTTGTCTTAAATGGATGGGAATCGGAAATAAAAAAATCGCTTCAAGCTGAATTGGTCCAGCGGAAAATCGATTCAAAAATCACCAGATCGAAGGCTAATAGATCGATCCGTCGAGATGCTAACTCCACTGAAAAAGGGAAAAGCGCGTAGGTGCACATTTATGACTTTTTTCATCGTTTTTAAGAGAAAAGTGGTTAGGCTAATTGGTATGAAGTCTTTAGCCATTACATGCCCGTTCCACCCCACCTTGAGGTTGAATGTCACTGTGACCTGTCTGTAAGCGATATAGGCGTGAAGTAAAGAAATATTCATAAGCCAAGGGATGATCGTTGCATGAGCCCTCTGCAGCATACAGGGCATAATCCCATCAGCTCCCGGCGATCGACCGAATTACTCAATAGCCCATTTTACTTTGTCATATGTGTTCGATAAGTTAACTCCCATGGGAGTATTCGTCCGCATCTCCGTTCGATCGACACACCTACGAATTGATGTCGAATTACCAGGAAAGTGTAAGAAAGTGCGTGCTTATGAGCAATTCCATCGATTCTGTGTAAGTGTCATCACGTCGCACTGGCACTTGGGTTGCCAGTGAGAATTTTTCTTAGCCTGGCGGCTCCGTTCATATCCTCAATGGATATACAGAAATTCCGCCATGATGTATGTGTGGCTCTTCTGATTTCCTTTTTTGTTCTTTCTGGCTTTTTTGAAAAGCACCCCAGTCCTCCGTTTTAGCCTTATTGAAAAGCTTGGCGAGTTCGATGCCAAAGCGAATGTAACAGTGGCCCGAAAAGGCCCTTATCGGACACTCTTCAGTCCCCAACCTTAAGGCTGTTCCATTTCCCCCACGAATGTCACATCCAAGACCTCCGCCCCATTTGCTGTAATAAAAGTGAGCCTGTTTGCAAAATTTAATTATGCCAGTAAAACCGGCGCCCTGGCTCCTTCCCACTGAACGACAGTCAAGTCGTTGGTGCTGTAATTGGACATTAAAAATAAATGAATGTCTTTTTTAGCCAAAATGCCAGTTTTGGGATTACCTCCGCCTTTGTCATAAAAGAAGGTTTACTTTTTGTGCTTTAATTCAAGTATGGCTTCATTTCTGACTGATGTCAATCTTCTTCTCATCTAGCAGGAGAAGTAAATTCGCAGAGGCGATTTTGCTGTGATACGTTTATTTGGACCTCCTGCCTAAGCCGTGTACTACATCCCCTGACCAGACCCACTAGGTCCTGGCACAAGAGGATCCATTTCCATCACAGGTTCCTCCGCGCTGCCTGCTCCTTGTTCTCAACTTCCAGATCAACGACTGTCTTCATTGCCGCAATGCCATCTTTTCCACCACTCTGCTCCGCCATGCCCTTGGCTTTCGAGACCGCAGTTTCGGCTTTCGAGCTATCCGCCTTGCCCACTAACTCAGGTTTTGCTTTTTTCTCATTTCATCCCTCCATAGACGTGTAACGAGACTGTAGACACTACAGTGTAATTTCACCTCGGCTTCTTCCAGGGGTGGCAATGATTCCTCCGTCAATTGTAGGAGGTTTTGGCTCGTCCATCCGAAGTATTTTCCATTCCCGACAGGGACCTTAGTGGTGGCAGCCAAATCCTCGCTGTCGGACTCTCGGGTATGTCTGAGCCGAGGATCACCTGCAGCGAAGGCCCCTCCCATAAATTGTCCAATTTTGACTCGCTGGGCTTGAGGAAGTAGAGCGAAAAGTGATCTTTGCAGACGAACCCTCAGCCAGCCCTATGTGTCATATTGGGAAACTGACATCGGTATATCGCAGCTCACCAATAGGCCTATCAGCGTCTGCTCCACAAGCAGCATACGCTCTGCGCTGAGCCGCCAATATTTTCCGCCGGTATCAACCATCGCGACGATTAGGCTTTCGCGTGCCGCTCCTGCCATGGTCAGCCCTCTGGTTGTCCTCGTGCCTTCCGCAGCTGTCGCTGTGGATGACAACTTTGCCTTCACTGCCTTGGTTTTCCCTTTGTCGCCCCCGCCGGACGTCATCTCACACTTGCTCTGAGATGCACTCTCCCTTGAAGACGTGTTTGGTCTGTCCTTGGCGAGCTCGACTGGGAGCCAATTTTAGCCGCACTAAGTTTTGCGTCCGGGGCAGATCCTTCGACGAAGGCAACGCCGGATGGTTTACCGGTGTAGGGGACTTGAAAAGAGTCAGTGGCTAGTACCTCTCTTTCCCTTTTATGGAGTGCAGTACCTCTGCAACTATTGAAATTGCTTTGTTATACGAGCAGTATTTTTCGAGTAGAATATCCGAAGACACTAAAAAGTGAAAAATAAAATAGTCTTTAAAAAAAAAAAGTTAAACCGACTTCACAAAAAGGGTTTAATAGTATAAAATAATATTTAATCTATTACGACATTTTGAAGTGGGTACAAATTAAGCAAACAAATCAACTACCAAACCTCAATCGAAGATACTATATTAATCTGCCCAAACACTTCAGCTCACGAGATCATAGGGAAGAAGGATTAAGGGGTTACGCCACTGTAGAGCGCGAAAAAAGGGTATATTTCGGAATATTTTTTTTAGTGCAATAAAAGGAATAATCGAAATTAAGTTGAGTATTTCATGGGTCCACGGCCGGAAACCTAACTCCCGCAATTTTTGATCTAGAACAAAAAACCAAAGATTTTTTCATTCCATATACCAATAGCAAGAGACGTACGTAGGGGTTTTTCGATAAATTGTTTTTCGCAAAATGGCGACCCTTTGAACAAAAAAGTTGAAATTTTACGTAAAAAATCATCATAAAATTGTTTATAAAAAAAAATATGCAGAATTAAAAAGAAAAAAACTACGTATGTCGCTGAAGAAAACGATTTCGAATGTACTGTAAAATTTGTAAATCGATCGGTAAAGATTTGTTCGAGTTATGTTTCCGGCCAGCTCAAAGAAAGTGATTTCGAGAAAAACGCGTTTAAAGTTTTCGGTGCTGTAAAATCGTATTATATTCTTACATACCTTTAATCGGCGATTCAAAATTTCGACATTTAGACATTCTTCCCGCCTTTCATCCCTTAGTATATTATTTTTAAGACCCTAAATGACCTTTTACGATGAAAAAAATTTTTCGATTTTTTGAAAATTCTCCGCTTAAATGTCGTAATAGATTAAATATTATTTTATACCATTTAACCCTTTTGTGAAGTCGGTTCAACTTTTTTTAAAAAACGATTTTTTATTTTAAAGGTAAAGGAGGGCCTAGTAATCGCATTTTTTTGTATTTTCTTGAACTATGTTTATGGATCAGCTTGTCAAACATTAATCTGACTCATAAGGTTTGGTTTTACTACCTCGCTCCATAGAATGAAAGTGTAGTCAACATTTTTTCAATTACACCATTCATTTTAATCCTTCATTCAAAGTCGTTATCAGAGCGTCCTCCCTTTAATTTTTAAACTATCGATGCAAAACATCTAAAATACTTTCTGACTAGCCTTTAGTTAGCATTTTTAATGGAAATTATAACGGATACTGTAGTAAAAATAGTTTATTACAATTTAAAAACACCTCTACAGAACCCTATGTTGTGGTCCAAGAAGCTCTTAATAAATTTTTTCCGATTGATTCGATTGGCGATTGACTCTGGTGTGATAACAGGAACTGACTGTGTGATTTTGGGTAAAATGATGATGACAATGCGTCTTTAATGCTTATGTTCTGATGTTTGTTGCATTAACTTATACGAGGGCTGCTATTTATGTATCCGCAATAATAAATAAAAACAAATATTTATCATCGAAAATGGTTTTATTATTTTTCAACATCTTCTCCGCGCTGATCGATGCACTTTTGCATTCGTTTGCACCAATTTTCATAGCCCTTTTCAATTTCGAATGAGGTATCACCAAAACACGCATTTTGAACGCATACAACCGCTTGCTCTGGCGTCGAAAATCGTTAACCACCGAGTTTATTCTTTACGTACGGGATTAAAAAGAAACCAATTGACGTCAAATATTTTTCATCTACATTTACTATTAATTTAAAAAATATGTCACACCTTTTCTTTCTGAGGCTTAATAATTTAAGGCCATTGTTTCATTTTTCAAAGAACGAAAATCGAATTTTTTTATTTTTTCTTTTTGTTCAAAAACATTTCAAAAATACGTAAAAAAATATTTTAAATAAAAATTCCTAACGGTTCGTGAATTATTTCCATATTTAAAAATAAAATTATATAACTTTTAACGAAAAAAAAAACTTCAAACGCGTTTTTCTCGAAATGACTTTTTTTTTGCGGTTTCCACGATATCTGAAAAACTTATTAATTTATCAATCTGAAACGTGGTTCATTTTCTTTATTGAAGTATTTGTCAGTGAGCGGACTATTATAAAGACTTAATATGCATTCATTTTCTGTTTATTGGCCCCTGTAGGTGCATTTTTGTGCTAAAAAGTCAACTATTTTTTTTTTGAAAACTCACCTAACTTACAATTATCGGAAATTTTACTTTATTTTTAGTTGTACTCACTAGAGATAACACTAGTAAACATCACCCCATTGGTTTTTTTTTGTTCCGGATGTTCTGGACAGCCGCTAGAGTGGGAACCGTTTTACACCCCTTTTTTTTGCGACCTCTACTTTTACGCCATCTATAAAAAGGAAGATGTGTAGAAGAACTAAAATAAATAAATTTTTAATAACACGAATGTTAATGTAATGAAAAAAAGTTTGTACTGATAGCTAATAAAGTCGCTGAGAAAAAAAATCAAAAATGTACGTTTTTTCGAGCAAAAAATGAAACAATGGCCTTAAAGCAAAATTTTAATTAAAAATCAATTTTTCGGTTCTAATGTATTTCCTCGACTGTTGTTCTAATATACCTGGAGCTTCGGCGTTCAAACTACGTTAATTTAATAATCAACCCTTCGTAGAATGAGATGCTCAAAAAATATTCAACCTACAAAACATTAATTTAAAATAATAATTCAATTTAATATCACTTTTTTTTATAGAATTTTTCGACTGGGCGAAGTATGTATAGCATATCTTCATATAGAGGTTGAAAGCCTGGCTCTGTGTGCGGCCTACAAATTAGAGGGAGCCGGTCTCCTTGGGGAAAACATAGGTAAGGGCCACACGACAATAAGGGAGATTCTTGAAGCCACACCTGAGTTGGCCATGCTAACTGATCAGATGCCGGCAAGACTCTCACCATTTCAACCACCCTTAATACGGGTGGAAAAGCGTGAGACCTGGACGCTTCCAGCTGTACGTCCAGGGGAGCTAGTATGGTATACGGATGGATCCAAGACTGAATCAGGTGTTGGAGCAGGGGTCTGGAGCGACTCTCCTCGATTCAGTTTATCACTGGCTCTGGGAATATATACCACGGTATTCCAGGCTGAGATCTTCGCCATACTGACATGCACCTACGAGAACCTAAGAAGAGCCTATAAAAACAAAAGGATCTCAATCTTCTGGGATAGTCAAGCTGCAATCAAAGCAATTGCTTCATCTACCACCAGATCAAATCTGGTGTGGGAATGCCAAAGGAGGAGAGGAATACCTCTCTGCACGGCTAAAAGGCTAATAGCAAACCGCGCAAATGAGGGACATAGGCTGTATTGGAACAGTATTGAGGGGCACGCTCACTCAAGAAGCCTTATGGCTTCACCGCCGGTAGATCCAGGGAGCTCCTCAAGCTGAGCAGGTCGGCTGTTAGAACTCTGGCAGGCCTACTTACCGGCCACTGTCAGCTAAGGAAGCACCTGGTGAGGATAGGCAGAGCCATCGACCCCACCTGCAGACTATGTCTGGACTGGTCTGTGACTATTCGGGAAACCAACCCTGGAACCGAGCGGGCTGAATGACTGCCAACTGCGGGAGCTGTTGAACTTCTTCGGAGGGACCAGCTTACTATAAGGAGTTGAGAGGGTTAGCACAACAGGCCCCAGTGGTCGCGGCGCTTGAGAACCTCACACCTCCAAATCTAATCAATCAATCAATGTTTAGCAATTTCTGTCTACGGAGTTGATAAAGGGGTCATTCCACGAAAAATCGACCAAGGTTCTGAATCGACCCTCTGCGATTTTCACAAAATTTTGCATATTAGTAGAGATTTATGAGAATAGTAATTGTGTGTAATTTTTTTTTTATTTTAACCTTCCACTTTTTCAGATATGTGAGAATGAAATTTTGAAAAATGATGAAATTTTTGCATTTACCGGAGAGTTGAAAAATTCATAACTTTGGTTGGTAATAAATGAGGTATCAAATCAAAGGGTATGATGCGTACAATGCAAAATTGGGAAACTTTATGAGTTTTCATTCAGAATATCTTTGAAATATAATGAAATATTTACTCTTTGTAAGTTATGTGGTGGTTCAAGGCTTAATTCATTTAATTTGTACCTATTTTTGAACCATGAGTTTTCGTTTTTTGGTATTTGTAACAGTGTATGGTGTGCTTTGATTCGACTGTGAATATAGTTTTGTGGCATACAATACCTTTCTCCAAAGGAAGGACAGTGTGTACATTTGGAATAGGATTCTCCAGAAGAAATCTTTCTGCCAAAATATTTTCATCTTCACTGTATTCTTCAGTGGGAATGTAAATGAAATTCATATTAATAATATTTTCCTTTGCCCAAGAGTAAAGTTGATGTGGAGTTGTTATTTGGTCGCTGTAAGGGCGTTAAGACTTGCTTGAACCGCTAATCTTTTAACTGTACCACCGAGACCATCGCAAAAACTTTTTCCATAAGAAGTTGCAAAAAAGTGCCATTCTGCTTGACATTTGAAGTCTTCTACGTGCATGGCTAAATTACAAAAAACCATCTGAAAAATAAAATATCTTTCCTACTGTCGCAATATTGTTTCTTAAAAATTCGACTAAATATCGTTGAAAAACATGTACCAAAACAGTATTATGGATCAAACAATCGGATATGAAAATCAAATTTGTGTGAACTACTTCCATGGAATCTTTATTCACATAATAAATACGGCAAGGATGGAGAGTTGCCTGTGAGTTATTCCAATGAAAACTTTGCACTGCATCCTGTACTAGGAAAGAATAGTTTTCTGCGAAGTCCATGATAACCAGAAATTCTCCAACGCTAAGCGATAATTTCATAGTGCCTATAAAAAAATACACGCACACACACACATAGTTATCTCTTATTTGAATCATCATTGGGTGATGAGGAGATGAGGTAGAATATTCTTTAATTTATCTTGTTGGGTGGGAGGTTATAAACTTTTACAATATTCGATTTAGCAAGTGTAAAGAGAAAATCACTTTCTAGGTGTACTTATTTTTTGTAGTTGGATCAATACGTTGAGCGCCAAGACCATCATGCCATGGGTCCCGGGTTCGAGACCAGATGACCCCGTGATCATTTATTAAGAAATTAAAATAATCCCCTCCGTCTCTGGGCTGTTGTCTAGCTCGCAGCAATGCAAAAAAAACAAGACTCAAGTTTCCTCACTTCCCTTACCCTAATTCCCTCCCGGCCAAAACAATGCTAACGCATCAAAGGGTTGTCCCCTAGGATTTGGCCACATCGTATAAAAAAAAATGTACTTCAAGGTGTTAATTTATTCTTGGCAAAGTTTTACACTAGATGCATATTTTTTGTTCTTTTAGTGCACTATTTTTAAATTTTTTTTTTCTTTAAACTTAACAAAACGGTTGTGGTTTTTTCAGTGTCGTTATAGATTTCGTACTAGTTAATTGTTATCGTTTTTTGATACCTTACTTATTTATAAATAAAAATGGAAAATCGTTTTGGTTCCTTCAAGTGTTACAATCCCTTTAATAAGCCTCGCCATAATAACCGGTATACAAATTTGCGAGGTGTATTACCTTGGATCGTTCAACGACTTCCCCAGTTCAGTCTACGATCGAAGATTTGTGGAGAATGTCATGAACAAATTAGGAAATTACCTGGAACTTCTTCCATGGATGAATTTGAATATCCAGAGGAAAATTTCGAATTGGAAGAGATGGAGGAAATGGAAGTAGATAGACATGATCAATTATTTTATCAGCTTTATCAAGCATTGCAAAGTTTTAATGACTGCCTTCGGCACCTAAGTGAAGAAGATTTTGACAAAAAACGAATTTGTGATAAAGGTTATATCTGGAAAAGTTAAAATTAGCAATAAAATGCCTTAAAATAAAGATTTTTAATATTGTCGATGCCGAAGAGGAGGACGAAATTGACTCTGACCTATACTTCGTCGAAAAACTCAAAGAAAAATTTCACGAAACAGACAAGGATTCATTATATTTTTAAGATATTCAGTATGAAAACTCATAACGTTTCCCAATTTTGTTGCAATAAAAATATTGAACTTTTACACGTCATGGTAAAAGATAAATAGTCACTTGAATGCAGAACTAGCCTAAATTAAATAAATTTAAGCTTGTTCTGCATTCAGGCGGCGGAATATTGTCATTGTAAGTAGAAAGAAAAATTTGCCGCTCAGCAAGAAAAAATTTCGGCGGAGTCTTCTATATCTATCTGTTCACTACGCCCATATCCTTTGGAGTGCCATCTTGAAATGTTCACTGTATTTGCGTAATTAATCAATAAATAATATATATTTTTAAAAAGCTAGGCATTTTGAGATATTTAAAACTATATAATATTATTACTAGGTTAGGTTAGGTTAGGTTAAAGTGGCTGCCTAAGAAGGCACACTTAGGCCTAAGAGGCCCTTTGTGCTATGAAATTTACAACCCCATAAAATTACCTAAGGAATAGGAGGGTTAACATTCTGTCCCCTGTGCACCGAACCAGTTTTTGTATCTAGTGGAACTAGTTCACGGGAAGTCAAAATTATTTTGACTGCGTTGTGAGGGATGTTCATCCTTATTTCGTCGTCGGGAACCATTTTGAACTCCCGATAAATCGGGTCAGGTTTTTGACATCTGTGGAGCCTGGCTCGGTTAGCTCTGTGAAGTAGGGAGAGCCCAAAAGCCAGTTCCTACGGTTGGCTAGGGCCGGGTAGCTACCGAGGAGGTGAAGTATGGTTTGCTCTTCCTCCTCGTCGTGGCAACTCCTAGAGAAGTCGTTTGAGGGCACGCCCAGCCTATCGGCGTGTCTACCTATGAGGCAGTGGGCCGTGATTACGGCTACTGCAGTGCTAATTTTTTGCGTCCGAGTAGGATAAGCCCTCTTGACCGCTTAAGGTCAAGCTTTGGCCATATCTGTCGGGTAATCAGGCAGGTGTGTTCTTCTTGCCAGTTATTATTTGCAATCTTGAGAGCCTCCTGAAGTGTTTACCCGGCTGGTGGTTAATGTCCGAATCAGGACGTGTGGTACCGATTCTAGCTAGTTCGTCGGCTCTGCAATTGCCCGGAATATCACTATGTCCAGGCACCCAGATGAGCCGTACTTTCAGGTGCTCAGCTATGTCATTTAGTGTTGAGCGACATATTATGACCGTTTTGGAGGTTGTGTATACTCCCGAAAGGGATTTAAGAGCTGCCTGACTATCTGTGAAGATACATGCATTTCCTGTAGGTAGCGCTAGTTGATTCAGGCGGTCCGCAGCTACTTTTATAGCCATGATTTCTGCTTGAAACACGCTGCAGTAGTCAGGTAAGCGAAATGAGACATCGAGGTCCAAGTGTTCCGAGAATATTCCTCCACCCACTTTGCCATCCAATTTGGAGCCGTCAGTGTAGAGATACACTGAGTTCTCCCATTGGGGAGGACCTTTCTCCCACTCCGATCTGGTGGGAAAGAAGGAATCGAATTTTGCTCCAAAGAAAGGCTTGGGCGAGGTGTAGTCGATATTGCTGGCAGTTCTATTGTGCAATATTTTGGAGTGACCGAAATCAGTTCGCTTCCAGGTCTGGATTGAGTTAAGTCTAATGGCGGCTGACGATGCGGTTTTGCTTACCAAAGAGATCCAACGGTAGAAGGTGGAGAATAGTGTTCATTGCTTTCGAAGGTGTGGTTCTCAGGGCACCTGTTATCAGCGCTGCCATCCTTTGAACTTTGTCCATTGCTTTGAGATGGGTTGCTTTATTTAGTGCCGGCCACCAGACAATCACCCCATACATGAGTATAGGCCGTATGACACTTGTATAGAGCCAATTCACAATGCATGGTTCCATACCCCATCTTTTCCCTATAGCCTTCTTACACGAGTACAGCGCTACTGTGGCTTTCCGTACTCTTTCTTGGATGTTAGGCTTCCAGGTAAGTTTTCTATCTAGGACTAAACCTAGATACTTAACCTGGTTACACAGTTCCAGCCTAACCCCGTCTAGTGTAGGGCAATTAATAGGAGGTGTTTTATGTCTCCGAGAGAAGAGTATTAACTCTGTTTTGTTAGGGTTTATACCTAGACCACACCCATCACTCCATGATGAAGCCTTGGAGAGGGCGTGTTGTAAAACCTCAGCCAGTGTATTGGGATGCTTTCCTGAACATACCAGGGCAATATCATCGACGTAGGCAATAACCTTGTGACCGGATAACTCCAGGTCTATGAGCAACTCATTTAGAGTTAAGTTCCATAAGAGTGGTGAAAGGATTGCTCCCTGAGGAGTGCCTCTAGTTACCGCTCTTTGGATATTGGATCCTCCTAAGCTGGAGATAATGACCCTGCTTTTTCGCATGAGGTCAATAAGTTTGATGAGAGGGCCGTCGATTTCAAGCCTCCTCAAGGATGCCATTATCGCCTCTGATCTAATATTGTTAAAAGCACCCTCAATATCAAGGAAGGCTACAAGTGAATATTCCTTCTGTAGTAGCGAATGCTCTATGATTGTGGTAAGTTCATGTAGGGCTGTCTCTACGGACTTACCTTTAGTATAATATTATTATTAACCTTAAACAATTTTTCTCCCAACATTTTTTTTTAAATATTTTTGTTGCATTGTACGCAACTTTGATTTGATACCTCATTTATTACTGTAGGATAAGTAGAACTAAAGTTATGAATTTTTCAACTCTCCGGTAAATGCAAAAATTTCATAATTTTTTAAAATTTCGTTCTCACATATCTGAAAAAGTGGAAGGTTTAAATTTAAAAAATAAATTACACAATATCTATTCTCATCAAACTCTACCAATATGCAAAGTTTTGTGAAAATCGAAGAGGGTCGACACAAAACCTTGGTTGATTTTTCGTTTAATGACCCAGATAATTCGCCTTCTTTAAATAGTTTAGGCATTAATGTATCTAACAACCTTAGCTGGTCAGACAATAGTCTTAGGTCTTTTACTAAAATGTAAGAAATTTGTTACTCCATCCCCTCGTCCAAGGCCAAGCTTTCAATATAATTTCCATATTTCGTCTGGGCAAGGAAACATGGCATTGTTCCATTTAGACAAAGCTTAAATATATCCTTCAAGTTTATTAACGATGCTGTGCTTTGGTACATTGCTACAACGTCAAATGTATATGGTTCCTGTTATTGTTGTAACGAAATTTCCTTTACTTTAGAACTGGAATTTGGCCATACCATAAGCATTTATGATCATTTCATTTAAATAACTGCCTAATCACATGTTTCCAAACCCCTTATTCATTTCCTGCCAAGGTTTTTTTTATGGTTTTCCCTGAGTTTTGGCACCAATACCGAAAAAAGCCGTACCTAAGCAAAATGTGAGTATATTTTTATTTATAATTTAATTCTTTAAAAATACGTCTATTCTAATATCTTTTTAGTTTTTACGTACATAAAAATACTCTACATAAAATAAAAGTTCGGATTCAATGTTAATAAATATTTTTTTTGCTATTGATAAGAGGTTGGACGCCAAAATAGTTTTTTTTGCATTTGTCGGCTCGATATCTAATTAAGTACACAATTGTGAGAATCCTCATGTATGGTATATTTTTATTTTAAGATACATATTTTTGTGACTCTAACTATTTAATTCACAAATGGCCCAAAGTCTATAAAATTTAAAATTTCATCTGAAAGCATATATGCGGAACTTCAAACCAAAATATTCTCGTAACTTTACTCGTCTGTAGTAGTATGTAAATATATTGAACATTACAATATTTTGTACCAAATGTTAGTTCGTTTGTAGGAGTATGTTTTACAAAAAACAAGTCGATTCCTCAAAACTTTCCTTTCACTAACTTTTCTACCCCAAGGCTCCCATTGTTAAAATATATAATTTCAGAACATGTAAGAAGATACTTCTGACATCTGCGAAAATTTGGAAAGTGTAGTTTATGTACAATTAAATGGTTTTTATCGGAAATTTGGCAGGTAGGTACTGAATCTGGCTGGAACGAAGAGTGGAGGCCGAACCCAGCACTTAAAAACCGCCCCAAGCAATTGAACAAAGTAAATGGAGTTTGTTGAAAATTATCAGAAAATTATCTCTGGATATTAATTTATCACGACTAAATACACCTGAGTGTAGTTTAAGGCTGCTGAAAAGAACTCATTTACGGTAGAGAAAGCTCATCCGACAAAGACCTTTAAGGGAAAAGCTTCTGCAATTGACACATGCTACGCGCACAGAGCAGAGTTGAGGTATAACAAGATTTTATCCTGCGGTTTATCCAACAGGCTGCCATCAGAGCTCTTTGAAATCAGGACCAGATGCTTATTGAGAACTATTCCATTCCTCTCCTTTCCTTCCCTTCTAGTGTTGGACTAATTGCAAATTTTCACTCGCCAATGCCGCTTTGATTTTTAAACGACGGGAGCGGGAATTGTTTCTTAGCACTTAACTTTTCCTGAAGGCTTGTAAAGATGCTCCACATCTACCTCATTGTCTTCATCAGAGACGTACAGGAAAGTTGTGTCCGTGGGCACTTCGTTCAAACTCTAAGGTCGGAAGTGATCCCCAGTTAGAGTGCATATATAAATAATTGTTCCTGGGAAGCAGAAATAAGAAGTGTCAGCAGCAGAACTGATTGATGTCCCTGCCAGCGGGGGAATAATTTACAGCTTCTCTATGAATGGCATCATGTCATAGCAGTTCTGGGGTAAAGCTGCAAAGGGGCCTTTGCTGTTGCGGACAGTTGTGAACTAAAGTTTACCTACGTATTTTCAGGTAAAATTGTTTTATTTACAAGTCAACAAGTTTTTCTTATTCCTTTGTGTAATTACTTCCAGAAAAAATGTTACATGAATTTTAGTTTTAAGGGTTTGGAACTGTTCTACACTTTCGGAAAATCAAGAGGTCTGTTTTACAGACTTTATGAACGTTTGGGGAAATATTGCTGTTTTATTTCTGGTTATATTTGCAGAAGAAATTTTTTTTTAAATATTTTTTCAATATAAAAATAAATCCAGTACCATTTCATTTTTAAACGACTTCGAGAAACGAGATCGGGCATAACTTCCCAATATGTGGACCGATTTGGATAATTCTTTTTTGTTGCGTAGCAAATGTTTTCCGATTGGTACCATGTCAAAAAATTTTTGGGCAGCGGCCGTGGAACCCAACTTTTTTATGCGTATATCAATGACTTATTACTATGTCAAAATGACATGCAGCAAAGTGAAACACTTTTGTATGTTCATCCTTTTCCCTATGAGCACATTGCATTGAACTCTAAAAGATAAATTCGTACACATTTCATTGAGCTATTCCGGACCTACCAACATGAAGACTCTGGGACTCGATATGTTATACTTCGTGTAAGGCACTATAATATTTATTATATTCATTATTTGCCCGCCGATCTAAAATATTTTCGATTAAATTCTCGATCTCGATTTTAAATTGCCGCCAGCAAATACAAGTGCGTTCTTATGTTGGTGTCACATTCAAAACAAGAAAACACATTTAATAGAAATAGACAGGAAAATATCTCCGCTATCATTCTGGTTAAGCACATTCCAGAGCAAAATAAGCATTAATTTCTAAATTTTATTTAAAGAATTACGAGGAGTACAGAGAAATAGTGTATCACAGAAAATAATTTCAGGGAAGGCAATTTAATCTATATATAATAATGTCTTTTTCTCTTGACAGTGTTAGCAAAATACTCGAAGTAAAAATGCAAGAAAAAACTTTTCCCTCTACTGGTAACAAAAGTTATCTCAAAATGAAATAGCATACGATCGGTCCATAGCTATATATCAGTGGTGTATCAATTTGGATGATTTTATTTTTTTTATTTTATAAAGTGTGTCGCCCAGTTGGTAGCAGGATAACTAATACTTAGGATGGTGTGTTGTTAAGGTGTGGATTATAAACCTGCGCAGATTCTTATGAACCTGAACTGATAACGCAAGTACAGGTATATTCTTGTACTTGCATCTGAAGCCGCAAGTAAATAATGTATCGTTACCTGTCCTGAAGTCACAGGTACAAGTGAACAGGTAACCCACAAGTGCAGGTAACATGTAATTGTGACATATGACTATAAACAAAGTTACATCCTGTCACTTTTTATTTAGTAGTATACAACATATGTACAATATAGAGTACAATAAATAAATTCTTATTATTATTATATTATTCTTATCTTTAAAATCTATAGTTTTATGCGATTTTTAACCGACTTCCCAAAAACAGAGAGGTTCTAAGTTCGACGTGTATATTTTTTTTATGTCTGACCGGGCATAACTTCGTAACGCGTTGACCGATTTTGATGGGCGGGGGTGAGGGGTGGGGGTGAAACCTAACTTTGTAACGCGTTCACCGATTTGGATGGTTCTTTTTTTGTTGTAAAGAGTATGATCCCTCGTTGCTAATAGGAGAAACAAATTTTGCCTAGGGTGTGGGGAGGGGGAAGGGCAGTCTAATTTCGTAACGTGTGGATTCTTTTTTTGTTGGGTGGAGTATGTTTCCTGGTTGATACCACGAGAAAAAAATTGGCTCAATGCTGCGATATTACTAATGATTGGGGTAGGCTTCTGGACCTTCTGGTTTTGTCTGATCCAGACGGTGCGACTGGAGATGCCTGATCCTCTGGTTTCTGCATCGAGCCATCACTCTGCACTCCTGGTTGTCATGTATTTCGACACCGCCGACGCGTCTCCTTTCCTACTAGGTGATTTCTACTTTAATTTTAAACGGGCTGACTTCTCGTCCATGGATTACTGGCTTCTTTCTTATGATTGGTCGGGTGTGCTGGGAGAGTGTGACATCCACCAGGCTGTGGGCGCTTTTAACGATGCACTTTACGCCTGTTTTACCCGATTTGTTCCTATAGAAATTTCTAGGTTGGGATCCACACATCTGTTTCGTATCTGGCTTGACGGTATCTCACGACATCTAAGGAACTTAATGGGTAGTCCTTCGAAGAGGTTCTGTGCCACAGGATACCACGATGACCTCGTAGTTTACTCCGATCTTTGCCAACTTTTCTCCGCTCGGCTACAGTACTTGAGTACTGGAGGGTTATCAATTCGAAGCGCAATTGTGACACTTATCCTGCCTCTTTGAGGCACCGCGACTATGGGAGCGACGACTCTTCTACAATTGCTAACTTCTTCACGGAATTTTATCGAACTTCTCTTTGCGATATCTCCATTTCTGATTTTACCTACTTAACGCGCCTGCCTCTGACCTCCCTTGAGTTTTTGGACGTAGTATTTTACGATGCTCGTGTTGCTGAATACCTAACTAATTTGGAGGATGGCTTCTTGAGTGGTACCGATGGTATTCACGCTTCCTTCTTGAAGAAATGCCAACTGTCTCTTTCTATTGTTCTTTGTTATTTGTTCTATTTTTCCTTGCATTCCGGTCGCTTTCCTGAACTGTGAAAGACTTCTAACTATCGAGCGATTGCCAGTCTGTGCCATGCTGCTAAGGTTTTTGAGTCCCCCGTCAGCGACGTAATCCGATTTCAGTGTAGGCCTTTTCTCTGGTCTTTCCAACATGGCTTCCTTAAGGGAAAATCGACGACAACCAACCTTCTTTAATTCGTTAATTGAGCCGATAATTTTGAAAGTGGCGCAAGTCCATTTTGGAAGTACTTTTTATTTTATTTTCCAATTTATTAAAAAAATTTAACAAGCTTGAAATATTTTTGTCGTAGTAACTCTATTCAAGATCTTACGCTTATTAATTATTTTTTTTTAACTGAAGTCTCAAATTTGGCAGATTTCACAAGTGGACTTACCCCACTTTCAAAATAAATTGCTCAATTATCTTTAGGGTTGATAAGGTGAAATACCTGCGCGTGGTCCTTAACTCGTCTTAACTACTTAACGATGCTCTCTACTGCACCTTGGTTAGGCCAGTTTTGGAATACGCTAGCCCTGTGTGATCTCACTATTTCGCCGTTCACGTCAACCGCGACGAGGCAGTGCAGCGCGTGGACTTACCTGGATTGATCCTTTGTTACTTCCCGCTTACGCTGATTCCTCTCTACTCTCTAGAAAAGAGGCGCAATATCGACAAAATAGTATTTTTGTTCAATTTATTGCAGGGTACGATAAACTCGCCCGAAATATTGAAGGCTGTAAACATCTCGATCCCTCAACGCTCTTTGAGATGCACGAGCCAATCACGTCGATGTCTCACCTCTTCAACCAACACTTCGCCAATTTCGATATGGATTTTTCCAGGCCAACCACCGCTGTAATCATGGAGATAAACTCGCCCGAAATATTGAAGGCTGTAAACATCTCGATCCCTCAACGCTCTTTGAGATGCACGAGCCAATCACGTCGATGTCTCACCTCTTCAACCAACACTTCGCCAATTTCGATATGGATTTTTCCAGGCCAACCACCGCTGTAATCATGGAGATCATTCAGAAAGTGAAAAGTGCAGAATTTTAACAAATCCAAAGCCATGATATTTAATCAGAGAGTATTCCGGGGCTGAAGAAATCGAAGTAGTAAATTCGTACAAGCATTTAAGCATAAATTTAACACCTAAGCTTTCCTTTAAAACACAACTAAGCCCTCTAAAGTTAAGATGTACAACGCTGTAGCTAGAGAAATCATGTGTTACGGCTCGCAGATGTGGGGTTACCAGCAATACAAAGATGAAGAAAAACTGCAAAGATGCTTTATTAGGAAATTGTTATGCCTGTCCTATACAATATCCTATATAATAAGGTTGGAAACGGGCCTCTAAGATCACATCCAAACTTTAAGTTCCCATTTTCAATAAGTCAGCAAAATTCTACTTGAGTGAGGGGAGACCCCCTAAGCGTTTAGCAAGTAAGATAAAGGAAAAGGATATATGATGGTGGGAAGTGTGGTCAGAATAGAGCAAAATTATAATATCACTATTAATAGTGACGAATATAAATAGTCACGAACTGACTCAATTACTAGAAACAATTCTTAAAAAAGAAATTACTCATATGCGAAATTTTAGTACCGAACGAGCTAGACAAATTATATGACACGGAATTTATATTGAACTAAGCTATAAATTTAACAAATTACATCTACTTGACAACATTCTGTAAAGAAAGTAAGATGCATCTTCATATGCAGAGGAGGCCTCCTGAGGCTCAACGGAACTCCTGGGAGATCTCGTGGAAGCCTAAAATTCTCCATATGCAACATGGACGAGCACGAGGACATCTTACACTTTTTGGTTGCATGGTCTATTTTAGTGGAGGTTTTGAAAAGAAGAAATTAAGTAAGGAAAAAGAAATTAATCATCTAAATGGTGAATAATTGGAATGAGCTGTTCCTCTACATGGATCAAGCATTACAATACAAACCAAATTCAAAATTCCTTAAGAGGTCCTACTTTCATCTCCTAATCCATTTATCCTTGATTTGCTTGTACTTAATGCACGTGTACTATACGTATTCTTATCTTGATGTATGCATGCTGATTCTTAACTGAAAAGAAAGAAAGACAGAATGTCATAGTTTGATAGTTGTTTGTATTTGTGAATTATTAGTTCTTTTTCTTTTATTTCTTATTTTTCCTTTAATTTTTTATTTTTCTTTTTTAAATTTGAATACTTTATATGTATTAGATTTGCATTAAACTTTAAAATATTTATATTTTTTTAATTTCATTGAAATCAATTTTATGTAATATGAATGTTTTAAATAAAGCATTAATAATAATAAATACGTTTGGTCCCATAAAATTTTTTTGTTAACTCTCAAACGCTAAAGGGCAAAAATATTTTTTTAAATTTTTCTGAGTGCAATTTTGAACGATAAAACGTGCGTGCCTGAAAATCAAATTATGCATTTTTTTTTAAACGCATGTAATGCCATTAGCGACAGTCAGATATGACAACACTTTCATACGTATTTCACAGGAGTCCTCAATCTGACGCGGGACAATATGTGCCCTATTTATCATGTCTGGTGCCTCTGATTTTTCTATTGGCTACTATGGTATAAATTCTGGACGGAACTCAATCGTAATAAAAAACTGTAATAATAATTTGAGTAAGAACTGAATAGTTCACCGTAGACTGTTATTTTAGGCTTTTTTACAATGATGTTTGCATATGATCAATGAGAAAGGAATCTTACAATAACATTTTCCTTTTAGTAGACACTTACCCCGTATACATGCAGGGTTGAACCTAGGTTGAACCTGAGTTCAACTTCATGTATACGCGGATCGAGTCGAAGTAGGGTTGACTCAACTCAACTCCGCTTAGCAGACTGGGTCGAGTTCAAATGACAGCTGTGATTGCCGTATGGACGCGGGTTGAGTAGTCGAGTTTGGAACGGATGCGATTTAAGAAATGGCCAGAGAAACATTTGGGATATTAATTATTAATAGGCGATATTAATTGTCTTTGGATTAAATTTAATTAACTCGCTCAAGCATTTACAATAATATCGTAATTATCACTGATGATTTTTACATAAAATATTTCGATAAAATCACACAAAAATTAACTCAAAGTTTTGAAGGTTACTTTCGTCTGTCACTTCAACTATATTTCAACTAGAACTCAACTAGCATTTACGCACCCGTGTGCCGGACTCACCTGACCAATGACCAGTCATACCAGCTAAAACCCCCCTCTTCCTCCAGGAGGACCCCCACGGAACCGTCTAGGAGACATAAGCTCGCGGTGAAGTCCTATAGAACAGCCTCCTACGAGGCCCGCAAGGCAAGTGGACTCCCCCCCGCTCCCTCGCTCTCCCCAACAAATCATCAAAATATGCACGTAGTAAACACATGTCGGACACTTAACCAATTGTTACAAATTAAAAGTCTCGCTAAATAACGCTTTCTTAATGTAAATTAATTTGAATTCTTTACTTAAATACTATATCTAAAATATGCAAAGCAAAACAGGACTTTTAGTAAGTAGCATCCCCTGGCACTTCCTTCCCACCCCCACCCTAGGGGTACCTGAGGTGCATCACCCCCACAGTACTTAATGTCATCATGAGTGTCATTGATAATCCCAGCAAAACTGAAAACCATGGATTCGACACTAATATCGATTATTTTTATAAGTCACCCCACTTGGGTGCTAGACTTGTATTACCCCCAAAATACCTTAAGTCATCGGGGTGTGAATATGCAATTGAGAGAGCAAGAAAACCATGGCTTCGACTTCAATTTTATTTATTTGTATAGTGACTCCATTGAATTCCATTGAAAAAAGTCCACAACACTACTTGCACATAAATGACTCCTTATGTTTATACATACCTTTTATCATTCATTGCATAGAGATGAATATTAATGCACTATTTTCAGTGATAAACTTAATAATAATTAAAAGGCAAATATATTGTGGAACACAACACAGATTTGGAAATAAACTTTCTTGATAACTAATGTCAGTTGTCAATTTGTCTTTAGTTAGATTAAGGGAGTATTCCGTAGGCACGTTTTTTTTGCATTTTTGCATTTCCAAAACCCTTTTCTCAAAACCACGCTTTTCGAAGCAGCGCCTACGATATCTTGAGTTCTACTGTATCAATTCACTTGAAATTTTTACAATACATTCAGTACACTATAGCAAGTAGAATGATTGCGGTGATACGATTTTGGTACAAGCATTTAAATGGGAAATCTCAAAATCTCATAACTTTCGTAATTTTCAATATATTAACCTCAGGGTAACAATTAATTACAATTTCGAAATTAATGTTTCAGATACCGCAGAGAGCTGCTATTATATGTAACTGCGCTGTGGATTTCTCAATTTCCTCGCGCTTTCAATCTCGCAATTTTTTTTCAAATATATTCTTGCATAAATAAGTTGAATAAATATACGAAAAAAAATCTCAACTATGTCATATATGTTAGTGATACCGAGAAAAAATTCCTGAAATTACATCCAAAAAGCGACCATTACTACGTAATACCCGCTTAATGGGGTCATCGTGACCTGTAGTGTGAATTTTAGACTTTTCTTTCTAAAGGGATTGTGAAAAAAGTACAAATGATATTGTTAAAATTTTTTTTTATTTAAGTATTTGCAATAACAAACAATTTTTTTTCCTTTCTCTTTACCTCCTGGTTCTGTATAGACGGCGCTGAAAGTTGAGCGTAAAAAATTTGGGAGGAAATCGGTGGAGGTTGTAGCTCAATTTTGGAGCGTCTGAAAAAAAATGCAAATGATAAAAAACACTTGTAATTAAGCACTGACGTAGTCATATTTCATGTTTTGAGCCTAAGAAGAAATTTGCGAGATTTTCACTCCAATTTGTAGGCCATTTTTGAATTTTATTTTTCAGTTAGCGGCATTTGCCCCCAGATCAAAAATTATGAAAGCGGGCCCCGTCAGTGCTCAATTACAATTGTTTTTTTTATCATTTGATCAGCTTCCAGCGCCAGGAGGTAAAGAAAAAAATTTTTTTTTTATTGCAAGCAATGTCATTTGTACTTTTTTACAATCCCCTTAGAAAGAAAAGTCTAAAATTCACACTCCAGGTCACGATGACCCCCTTAAGACCGAAGAAATTTCGATTTTATGATCACATTTCCTCAGTGAGGGTGGCTCTTGGATATTCTGCTGCACGACATTCCTACCACTTCGTATTAATTTCACATTTCTTATGCAGGGTGTTTCAGATCTGACGTGCCAAAATGAGTAGGGCGGTAGATCTCAACTAGACAAACAATAGGTTATACATAAATTTAAGTTTTTCATTGTATGCACATTACTCTTTTATTTTTATCTTTTGATCTACCCAACAAACTAACAACAATCCTTATGACCTTTCCAAAAATGTCAACACTACTGATCTAACTCCTACCACTGCACGTAAGTCACTTCCAAAAGTGAAAAAAAATGGTTTGCGATTACCTAAAATTCAGAATTTTCCCGAATTTTCTCCGATATTCACGTAATTAGTACACCTCTCTTTTATTTTTATTGTATTGCCCATCTTATTACCTTTCCAAAAAGGTGCAACATGGCAAGGTAGACACAGGATTAAAATAACCGCCTCCTTAGAACTCCCTGACTACCTAATTATTTTATTGACTTTGTAAACTTAACAACTGTCTATGGGTAGTTTAGTTTACATTTAAGTGTTATTTTTGAAAAAAAATATAACTTCTTTAAATTTTAATTGCGAATTTTTCTTTTTATTAAAATTTTGAAAATCCAGAACATAGACTTCCTACTTCATCCCTAATACGGCCGTCCTGCTTCCAAGAACATTTATAACTAAATATTAGGATTCTATAATTCATATTCCCTACTAACAAAATGATGGTTAGTTTCCCTAAATTTCCTTATTCCAAGTTATTTGGTGTGTATTATAATTTTATGTTTATGTTATTATAATGATTTTATTATGTTTTAATAAATTTTAATGGTACCATGTGCTTTCGTTGTATTCTGTATTTGTCGTCATCGTCGTCTTCTTTTAATTCTTTTCTTGGCGATTCGTGTGTCCTTTCGCGTAGTTTTCTATGATTTTTTAATTTGCGATTTTAGTTTTACTTTTCAACTGTCGACTTTTTTTTAAAAAAAAACTTGTTAAGAACTTTGAGCCTTAAAAAACTTCCTTTCAATTCAATCTGTACCAACAACAAGCGCCTCTCGCGCTTCCGCCTTCTTTCTCTCTCTCGTCATGCGTAAGGAAATGACTACGCATATTTTGAGCAACAAATTTTAATAATTCATATTTAAATATATTTGTTGCTTTCTTACTTTTAATATACACTACTCAAAACAATTAAGGGAACAAAAAAAATATCTAAATTTTGTAGTGATTTTTGACGGGCTGTATATAAGCGAGAAATAATCGTATCGAGGATCTGAAAAAAACATCTTAAAGCTCCAGATCTCTAGTTTTTGAAACTTTCAGCCAAAAAATTTTAAAGGCCACGGTGCTCACGCAATCTAAAGGAATAGGGGAAGAAAAAAATTTCAAAATTTTTAGTCATTTTTTTTGGTGCACGGACTCGGAAAATGTTTTTTTTATATGACCACCCTATGAACCAGATAGCCTGTTAATTCAGCTTTAATTATCTTTTTTGAAATCCTTGATACGTCGATTTGTCGCGGAGATATCCGATATTAAACGAAAAAGGACACTTTTGTATTCAACCATGGATATCTCAGCAACCAATGATCGTACACAAAATTTAAGGGCAGTTTCGGAAACTGGAACAAATTTCCTAAAAGAATCCGTCAAGACATAAAAAATAATAATTTTTTTATCCGTAATTTCAATTTTGAAAAAGTCAAAAAAAGTGACTTTTTTCCTTGTTTTGGTAAATTGACCGCATCTTTGCAAATACTGATGGAAAGGCTAAGATTTGTAGGAATTTTTACACCTCAATGTACGCCAAATAGCCCAGTAAATCCGCAGATCGATCTATTGGACGGTTCCTTCGGCCCGATCGGTCAAAGTTTTGGGAAAAATTAAAGGAACAAGAAGTGTTGGTTGCTGAGATATCCATGGTTGAATACAAAAGTGTCCTTTTTCGTTTAATATCGGATATCTCCGCGACAAATCGACGTATCAAGGATTTCAAAAAAGATAATTAAAGCTGAATTAACAGGCTATCTGGTTCATAGGGTGGTCAAATAAAAAAACATTTTCCGAGTCCGTGCACCAAAAAAAAAATGACTAAAAATTTTGAAATTTTTTTCTTCAGCTATTCCTTTGAATTGCGTGAGCACTGCGGCCTTTAAAATTTTTTGGCTGAAAGTTTCAAAAACTAGAGTTCTGGACCTTTAAGATGTTTTTTTCAGATCCTCGATACGATTATTTCTCGCTTAAATACAGCCCGTCAAAAATCGCTAAAAAATTTAGATATTTTTTTTGTTCCCTTAATTGTTTTGAGTAGTTTATTTGTTCCGATTTTGTGGTATTATTATTATATAAATACCTCTTTTTGTTTCTTCGCCGTTTTGAAAAGTTTTAGTTTTGTTTGATCATATTATTTTAAATTATTGTTTTGAATCTTATTCAATATTTTATCACTTTTAATTTTTATATTAAAATTTCGTTTTATTAGGTTATTATATAATTATCATTTATTAATATAAATTTTATTAACTTCTTCTACCTATTTTGCGTTTAAATAATTAATTATTTTTTATTTTATTTTATTTAAGCTACTGTACTGACTATATTGTTCTATTTAAAAATTTACAATGGATTTTCAATATTTATTCAATATTATTCAATATTATTGCAATATTTGATATGCACCTAGGAATCTATATTCGGAAGATATTGCCTCCAAGCTAAGTGCATGACCTTATATACAATATACCTCATGTATCATTTATTAATTATGGGATGCTCTCAGAAGCATGCGTTACAACTTTAGGTAGGAAATTCCTTAAAATAAAAAAATTTTTAAGATAAAAGGTCAAAAATGTTTGTTTCGGGTTAACAGGTAATTAATTATTTTAATTATTGCTACAAGTAATTTTGTTTTATTGCCGATATTAGCTTGTGGTAGCCAGAATTCACACCCTTGTATCCTGGCGTACTGTTAATCGTAACTGATGAAAATTTTGCTATAAAAAAAGTCAGTCAGCAAGAATACCTATCATAGTTGAAAAACAAATTAAGAAGTACGGGTGTTTTTAAGCAAACATTATTAAAAAATGACTGAATTTACATTTGAGGAATACGCAAATATTATTTACAATGCAAATTCCCTAACTGGCGAGCACCCCAAAAAGGAGTATTTACACTGACTTTTCAAATGTTAAGAGAAACAGGAAATATAACTTCACACGACATGAAGACACGACCCGAAACTTCGGAAACTTCTGCCGACGTCGAGCAGCAAATAATCACCATCGTGAGGCAGGACCCTAAGGCGAGCACGAAACGAGTCGCAAAGTGATTAGGAGTGTCGTCATCAAAGGTTTGGAGGGTTATTTAACGAGGGGGATTACGTCCATATCATCATCGCCCAGCCCAAGGGCTACTGGGAGGAGATTCTGAGAGAGAAAACTGAAATTTAGCACTTGGCTTCTCGAACTTGACATTGACGGCAGAGGTTTCTGGACCGAATTCTCTGGACCAGGAATGATATCACGAACTTCCATAACCTCCATACCTGGTCGATCACTAACCCACACAGGGATAAGGTGACCTCATTCCAGCAGAGATTCAGTGTCAATGTTTGGACTGGTATCATCGGCAACCATTTGGTAGGACCATTCATTTTGCTGCAAGTGCTTAATAGTGAAATTCATGTGGTCTTTTTGGACAATACATTGCCAGATCTAATAGAGGAGAACCCTATGTATAATCTTAGGGGAATGTTGCACCAACACGATGGAGTACCAGTGCATATGGTTTACATTGTAGAATTAATACTAAGTGAAAAATTTCCTAACCGCTGCATTGGACGAGGTGCACCGATTCCTTGGCCTGCTAGATCTCCAGACTACCCCATTGGACTTTTTCTTCTGTGGAACAATGAAGGATGAAGTTTATTCAAGCCCAATTAACAATAGGGAGGATTTAGTTAGACGAATTGGGAATACAACAACGAAAATACGGGAGAGGCTGGCTGCAATATGCCTTAAACAGGGACTTAGAAGGAGATTGTTGGCATGCATCCAAAGTGACGGTGGACATTGAACGGCTCTTGTTACTAGTTCAAGATTGATTTAAATTTAATAAAAAGCATTTTAGAATTAATTTAAGTTTAATTTCTTTAATTTGTTGATTTTCATAATATTCTCCGATAGAATTTTTATGTATAAATTTCTTCATATTTTCTTTATGTAGTTGCACGTTTTTAAAGAGGTAATAAGATCGGCAATCCAATCAAAATAAAAAATGGGTGTAGTAATTACATGAATTTAAGAGAAAATTTGGGAAAATGCTGAACTTTAAGAAATCGCAAACCATTTTTTGTTCACTTTTGGAGTTGACTGTACCTGTAATGGTAGGAGTTAGGTCAACATTGTTGAAAATTTTGGAAAGTTCATTGAGATAGTAGTTTTTTTAGCGTTTGTTTGATGTCATTATGTTGGGTATATCAAAAGATAAAAATAAAAGAGTAATGTGCATACCATGAAAAACTGAAATTTATGAATCACCATGTAACTCCCTAACGCTTGAGATTGCCCCCCTCCCTACCAGCAATTTTTGGTTTGTCTATCTATGAGATCTATCATACTACTCATTTTGGCACGTCAGATCTGAAACACCCTGTATGTATTTTGTAATTTAAGGGATAACAATACTTTGACGGCTTTGACAAGTCCAATTGTTTTTACTATAGCGCTTTGTCGTGCGCCGCTGAATATATATGTAAAAGACATGAACTTTACACTTCAAACACGTTTGTCTCTCAAAATTATGCTTTTGCATCGGGATGACAGTATATCTCGGTCAATTTAAATGCATAAAAATGTCTTCAAAGCATTTTTTATTATTATTTACTATTTTTTTTATTTTGAAATAAGTCGTTTTTTCATGTAATTTCGAAAGTTTTTTGAGAGAGTTTTTTGTTAAAAAATGTTTTTTTAATCGGCTAACTGAAACTACTTTAATATGTATTACAAAAATAATTCCAATTGATTTTTCCAATAAAAAAACGTCCATGCAGGACTGTCAATAAGGGGACCTTGTTTGTCGTGCAGCGGCTTACAGCGACCTCTACAAAATTAATATTATCTATTACTTTTCAATAAAAATAATCAGAAATGTAGTTGAAAGTATCTATGTATTTTTCAACATTACCACGATTTGACAGTGAGCCAAAACAAATCTCAAAGAATACCTTTGTTTTTCAGGCTTCATAGTGTTGTTCACCCCTAAACAACTTCATAGGGTAAATTGCGTTTATTATTATCTGATATCAGGGTGTAAGAATTTTTTATTAAATTGAAGTGGTATCTAAAAAAGTTAAAATGGTAACCTCCCAGGAAGGGAGGTACACTTTGCCTATTCTTATTTGAAAAGTAAGTTTAAAGCTTATTTCTTGGCGATTAATTCCTAAGTAATTTTAAAATCTGAAAAACTCAGTACACCGCTTTATTACAAAGAGATTTAAAATTAACAAAATATTTCGAAGTTGATTCAATTGGAGTTCTCTTTAGACATAACGCCGTTAAAGTCATTTGTTGAAAAGCTATTCCCGAAAGCAAAGCTTCCTCGCACGCCTACACAAATATATGCCAAAATTGTCAACAAACTTAACCGTCGCTTAATTTTCCTTTTTTTCCAATAAATCTCTAATAGCCTCGATGGAATGCGCTAGCAAACAACCCTCGCCACTATCTGCAAATCACAGGAGTTCCTAACACTCCTTTAATTAAGCTTATCCGGGCGCACACATTTCTGCCTGTCATCCCCAATGTGTGAAAGGTATATACGTGGACTCTGGGAACTAATTTGAAATTTAAATATTGACAGGGAGGTAATCAGAGCTTGGCGGGTACATGTGTGCGTCCGCACACAATTCTGTGGCAACAGAGATCTGGAGAATCATAGTGGCCTCCATTCACACGCGTTTTTCGAGGACCCTCCTGTTCCTCTTCTGCTAGTGGAAAATAATTGGAAAATGTCTGACACTGCAGCTGGAGATAAAGCATGTCTCAGCATTAACAGCCGCAAGCTTAGAAGAAACATCCTGGAGCGAGTGTAGAAAGCAAACACTTGATAAGGACCACTCCGCATAGTGAGAAGCCCGAGAAATGAACGACTTGATTCCTTCCAAATCTATTCGTGGACTCATTTTGGAAAATTGAAAGAAACTCTTCGTCCGTTTACAGTAGTCAGCATTTGTGAGGACGAGGAAGGCCATGATTTTAATGGTATAGGTGTCGGAGAGTTAAGGAAAATTGGTCCAGGAAAGGAATTCGAAAGAAATGGAAACATTTTCTTTCTTATGAGTTTTTAGGTTATAGTATTTTCATATATTATCGCTATCGTTGATAGCAGAGCAAGGTAGTAAATTTTGCGAAATAAGGCATTAATGTCGGTCTTAAATTAACTAATAAATTAGTTGAAGCTTGTGTAAAAGTAAAAGTTTTTGAATGCTCAACTTAAACATGGTGAGAAGGATTAGTAATTCGCCGCAATGAATTTTCATAGTTCGCTCGTCCTTAAGGCAGGTCGAAAAGATTGTTTGAAACGAAATTTCGTTAGCTACATTAATTTTGGTAATGACAATTTGCAAGATTTGTGCAGCTGAGATCATCAGAAATGAGGTTTTATGCTACGGAACCTGCTGGAATGCCTCTTACGTTTCATGGCTGTAGTGCAGCGCTGTCTTCGTCTAACTCTGTAATGTGTGGACCGATCTGGATGATCCTATTTTATTGGGTAGAGAATGTTTGCCAATTGGTACCATGTCAAAAGTTTTTTTGGCTGGGTGGGTGTGGGCGTTGAACCTAACTTTGTAACCCGTGGACCGATTTGAATGGTTCTTTTTTGCTCGTGATGTGCAATTGTTAATATAAGGAAATATTTGGAGTTACAGTAGGGGAGGGATAGCTTGAGAATATTCTGCCATTATTGGCAAAGCAAACAAAAATGAAGGGTGGGGGGTGGGGGGGCTATGGTGGAACTCAAATCCTGAACGCGTAGATCGATTTCGATGATTCTTTTTGTATAAAGTATGATCCCCCATCACAGTGGTGGAGATTAGGAGTGACTGCGCTTCTGATGCTGCGGTTGCTACAGATTAATCTCCACCACTCCAAAGCAGTATCTGCTGACCTTCTTCTCCGTCTGATGAAGGACTCAGACGATATTGTTTTAGTCCAAGAGCCGTGGGTCGTAGGAGTACTGGTTCGCGGACTATCCACACCAGGTTACACGTGGGTTAGCCTAGATCTTGTATAATTGCGAAGAAAACGTTAAATGTTTTTCTTCTCTCCAACTATAGCGACGAGGACACGGTAGCTGTGAACCTGCAGATTGGATCAAGGTGCCACTGCATGACCTCTATTTGGCACACGACTTTGTGGGGCCTCAGCCATTCGACTCTGTGAAGAACCTTGTTGCTGAGGCTGAACGACGCCGGGCTGGGCTCATTCTGGGTAGCTCCGACATCAACGAGTGAGGTGAGTCTCACCACTCTTATGTACCAGAACCCACTTGCTGTTATGTACCAGAACCCACTTTTATCACAAGGGACAGGCAAGAGGTTTTAGACCTTAATCTGGCCTCGGATAATGTCAGATCCCTTATTAGAATCGAAGGGTCTCCAATGAATACGCCTTTTCTGATCATTGGTACATTTAGTTTGATTTGGATGATCGTCCTTCGAAACCACCAGTCATTAGAAATTACAGAAAGACTAATTGGAATTTATACAGGGCCATTGTAGAGGCTTCACACCCACCTGTCCTTCCAAATAACAAAGAGAAGCTGGACGGACTAGTTGATAAGCTTACCAAGGTCCTAAATGGAGCTATGGCTCAATCCTGCCCCCTTAGGAGACCCAAGGGCAAACAGAAACCACCGTGATGGAATGCACACCTGTGGTCTCTTAGGAAAGAGTGCAGATGGACCTTTAACCTGGCGAAAGCATATAGGGACACGCACTCGTGGGGCTGCTATAAGGACAGACTGAAAGTCTATAAAAATAAACTCAGGAGGGTTCAGAGGAAATCGTGAAGAATCTACTGCGATAAAATATCAAAAACCTCTGAAGCCTCCAGACTGAGGGAAATCCTAGCTACCAATATAAGTATTCCTAGCTATCTGCTTAAGGCGAATGGTACTTGGACCTCATCAAGCGTAGAGTCTCTAAATATTCTCTTTGAAACTCATTTTCCAGGGGGGGGGGGGGGGTTGAGATGCTCCCTTTATGTAACCTTCCTCTTTCTCTCGAGCTGGCGGATGGGATTACGGAGTCCAAACTCCGGTGGGCTATATAGAGCTTCATGCCGTTCAAGTCTCCGGGTCCTGATGGTATTGTTCCTGCCTAGCTCCAACGCAGATCCGACCACATACTCAATTGGCTGATGGCATTGTTTAAGAGATGGCTTGCCTTGACCTACATCCCGGCACTGTGGAAAGGAGTCAAGGTGGTGTTTATTCCCAAGGCGGGCAAAAGCTAGCATGCCACTCCTAAGGACTTTAGACCTATAAGTCTATCATCTTTTCTTCTCAAAACTTTTGAGAAACTAGTTGATATTCATCTACGCTTTAGTATTCATCAGCATCTACTATCGTCGTTCCAGCTTGCGTACTGTAAAGAGAAGTCTGCGGAGTCTGCTCTGAATTCTCTCGTACGCACTATAGAGAAATTCCCGGATTTCAAGGAGTTCACTGTAGTGGCGTTTATTGACATTGAGGGAGCATTTAACAATATAAGTCCGGGGGCAATCATGGATGCACTCGCTTCTCTGGGTGTGAATGGCAATCTTATGTCGCTGATCGGTCAGATGCTTCATGGTAGCACTATCAGCTCCAGGCTGGTAGAGGCTCATGCTACCAGGACTGTGAGTACGGGCACACCGAAACGTGGGGTCCTGTCTCCTCTTCTTAGAAATTTGGTGGTGAATAAACTGCTTCTAATCTTGGAAGGGGAGGGCTGTGGAGTGTTTGCCTATGCGGACGGCATTTCTATAGCTATCTTCGGCAAATTTCTACTGGTTTTAAGGGATCTTATGCAGAATGCCCTCATTAAGCTTACCAATTGGGCGGTGGGGTGTGTACTTTGCGTTAACCCTAAGAAGACCGAGTTGGTCATATTTACTAGGAAATTAAAAATACCTCATGTTGATCCTCTGTATCTGAATGGCACCCGCCTGGCTTTTACCAAGGAAGCTAAATATCTGGTTATCATCCTGGATTGGAAGCTCTGCTGGAAGCCTAATATTCATAAGAGGGTCAAGAAAGCAAAAGCATCTCTATACTCCTGTAAGAGGGCCATCGGTGGGAAATGGGGCTTTCAGCCCAAGTTAACTTACTGGCTCTATGTTGCAGTCATAAGGCCAATCCTGTTGTATGGTGTGGTTGTCTGGTGTCCATCACTGGACAAAGCCATTTAAATCAACTCCTTTGTCTAGCGGTTCAGATCGACGATCCCAACCAGGCTTGACTGGGATGGGGACTCCATTCTCTGTGGGGAATCCATTCAGATTTACAAGGATGGTTTTAAACTACAGGGCAGATTGGGGTGGGGTTTTCTCAGAAGCACTACTGACATTAACCTGTCCTTCCGGCTTCCAGTCTACTGCAGTGTGTTTCAGGCTATTAAGGAAGCTTTGAATTGGTTGAGGGTGAACGAAGCTCCTATAAAGGACATCTGCATCCTTACAGATAGGCAGGCTGCTTTGCTATCCCTTGATTCTGTCCTATCGACATCTAGGGCTGTTAATATCTTTCGCTCACACTTAAATGTGCTGGGTCCCGGGGCACAGGGATATTCCAGGAAATTGGGTGGCAGACGAGCTTGCAAGACGTGGTGCCACACGAACATAACCACGATCCCCCATTGGTACCACGACTGGGGGCTGGGGGTGGTGGAGGAGTTTTGCTTCTCTTCGTATAGCGTGGACCTATTTGGATGAATCGTTTATTGCTTAAAAGGCTATCTTGCTCCATTTGTTTTAGGATTGAATTTGTAGCTTTGGGTGAGAGTGGGCCGTGGAACGTCACCTGACTTCCTAAGGCGTAAACTGATTTCGATGATTTTCATTCGGCTGTACAGAATACGTTTCCTTATTGGTAAATAATAAGAAATGTTGCAAGTGGAGTACTTCGTAATGCGTGCACCGATTTTGATAATTCTGTCTTGCTTTTGGAGTATGTTGGGTTACTAGAGCCATGGTTAGAATTTTGTATCTAACGTGAGAGTATCATTAACTTCGTAACGTGTTGTTGGATTTGTATTATTCTGTTTTCTTTATATAGAGTACCTCTGCAACTATTGAAATTGATTTGTTACAAACAGCATTTTTCGAGTAGCATATCCGATGACACTAAAAAGTGAAAAATAAATTAGATAAAATTGAACCGCCCTCATATAATTTCATAAAACACAGCACAACAAATTTCCAAATAAGAGCGCCAACAAGATCAGTAATTATCGGGCGAAAAAAATCAATCTCTACTTAAGCCTGATAATGAACAGTGCTAACTGTTCGGAACGCCTCGTCCGATAGTAAATAAAAAGTTTTATTTGTCACAAGGTTTTAAGATGTTTGATTCTATGAACTTTTTTTAATTTTATATGTTTGATGTTTATGACATTTGCAAATTAAACAAACAAAACAACTATTCAGCCACATTCGAAAATACGATTTAAACCTCCCTGAAAATTACAGCTCACGAGTTAATACGGAAGAAGGATATTCATATTAAATATTATTCTACAACTTTAAGCAGTTTTTGTGGAGTCGGTTCTACTGTTTTCTAAAAAAAATACTATTTTAAATAATTGGTGCTGAACAACCTTCCGGATCTTTTCGTAAATGCATTGCCAACTTAAAGGAAACCCTGCGAACTCCGTTAACAAGGACATATGAACGTTATAGTATACTTAAGACTTCAAATAAGTAAGTTTCCAATAGCAATCCCTAATTTCTTCTTTAAGGCACTTGCGTTTCTCCCTTATTCCCTTATTCGACCTCTTATTAAAGATTGAACAACCCATCTGGAGAAGTTCGTGATAAGATTCCATCTTCTGCACTTCTTCAAAAATACCAGGTTGACCTTTCTGCATTTTTGGTTTTAATTTGAAAAATTTACTTAGCTCGCGCGACTCGAGTGCATTTTAATTAAACATCTTACATTCGAGCACTGTGAAATAGTAGTAAATGTTTACCTAAAATCCTGAAAAAATTAAAGGTAGTAAGGGAATTTGCAATTTACATAATAAATTTTTTTTTAATTTCAACATAAAATATATGTACCTACTTATTTAGCAACTGTTATCCCTTGTCATTTTCGAAAATTGCTGTTCCTTGATTATTTATATCACGTTCTTATGTATGGATTTAGAATTTCATTTAAGCGCTTTCTGAAAGCTAAATAAACTACTCCAGTGCCATTACATGGTGAACCCTTTCAGAAAGGCGTATCGCAAAATTTTAGAACTAAAATTAAGAGCCTTCTTTTAGAAAAGGTCTACATAAATTAACACAAACTCTTAAATATATCAATACAAAAATATCTGTAATTTTACTAATAAGAAAAGCCTTCTTCTATTACAAGTGGACTTATTATTACATTTAAAAGCCAAACTTCTCTGGTCCAGCTCTAAAAATAACGATCAAGGTAAGTCTCTGTTTGATTAAATTACGTACACAAACCTATTAGTTTGTAATAAGGGCAACAACCCAACTTTCATGTTTCCAAGCACGGATAGCTTTATGGTTTAGAAGAGGTACTAGACATCTCACTAACATCAGGAAATAGTAAATTTAGGATTAAAAATTGAAGAGTGGCTGAGTTGAGATTAGGGCTGTTGATTTTCGAAGCTTCGAAAGAGTATTCGAATATCGAAGCTTCGTAGGTCGAACATCTGCGTAGCCCTAGAAGTCGTAGCCAGCAAGTCAGTTTTGATCATCGATAACAAGTGAACACAGCAGAGGGAAAAGGACTTCACCCTAAGGACAGCCCCTGGTGGCCCGTACTGTTATCGATTTGTTCCCCTGCCTGGCCGTGATGTTTCGGTTACTCAGCATTGCCCCAATCCATCGGACCTTCGGCAGATCAATACCTCTGACAATGGCTACTCCTTCAATAGATTTGAACGACGTATTGTCAAAAGCACCTTCGATATTAGGAAACGCGCAGAGGGCAACACCTTCACCATTAACAGCGTCTTTTAGTTTTCCAACTATGTATTATGGTTGATTTGCCTGCTTGACATGTGGTTGACGGGTAGCGGTGTATCTACAATACCTAATGTGTTGTTCAATGATTTTCTCCATTGAATTAAAAATACAGGAGGATAGGCGTATCGGACGATATGCCTTGGGTTGAGCCGCTGGTCTGTTCTTACCCTGGGGTAAACCTGGCCCTAAAGATTTTGATGAGTTCCGGGAACATATCATCTAGGCTCTGCTACAGAAGAGCTGGGAAAATGCCGCCACCAACGGGAGATTTCGCAGGCTTTAAGGGATTTAATGAGTCACTTTACAGTAGTAGCTGTGAAGATTTTAACCGAGATACTCCTTAGTCGGCATGTTGATCCACGGCACCCGTTGGTTGACTGAATACTGAGCCCTCAGGGAAATGTGTTTCCAAGAAAAGTTTCGATGTTTCCTCCGAGTCGGTGGTGGAGGCTAATACTATTGGAGAGATCTTTTAAAAGTTCTTTCTGGAGGTGTGCTGTTGAAGCTAGATCATCAGTCTCCTCACAGAATTTCGTCCAGGTTTTCCTCTTGAACCTCTTTAATTCTTTGTTACATTCCGTCAGCGCTTCCTTGTATTCATTTCAGGCACCTAAGCACTTAGCTTTATTAAAGAGTTTTCTTGATGTAGCTCTTAGTTTACTTAGGGTCCTTTTCCATCAAGGCCCATTTTTGGCAGCCTTTCTGTGTCTGACAGGCTTACTGTTTTCATAGCTTTGCACGATCAGGTTTTGTAGCTGGTTTGAGGCCTTTTCTAGGTCTTCCTGAGATTCCAGCAGGGCGTCATCGAGTTCTTGCATGTTTTTCCTGATGTGCCACCTCCTCCCCCCATATATTTCCCAGTTGGTCAGCTTAGGAACCCTGACCGCCTCCAGCTGCACGCGAGGACCTCAATATCAAATCTTATGTGTTTATGGTCTGATAAAGAGGGCTCATCGACGCGTGCCAGTTAATTCTATTATTCTCCAAGTTTGAACTGGCTATCGTAAGATCCAGAATTTCTGGGCGAACAATGTTGGTAAAGGTTGGTTTATTACCTTTGTTTAATATTTCAATGTTATTTTTAATGAAATAATCTAATAGGTACTCACCTCGGCTGTTTATCCCGATACTTCCCCAGGTTGTGTGGTGGGCAATCGTATCACATCCAATTATGACCTTCCTATTGTGCTTATTGCAGTAGCACAATAGTTGCGTTACTTCCATCGGAGGTGGTGGTTAGCCCGTGTCTCCAGGTAAATAGGCAGAGGCAATAACAATCTCCTGTTTTCCTCTGTGGTACCTCCACTAAGGCCGCAACCAGATTCCTATTGATTAGCTCTGGAATGGGAAGAAAGTTAATCTTTGGTTTAAACAAAAAGGCAGCACGAGGAGCTCCGTGCTCACCATCATTGATAAGCTTACCGTGTGTTGATGCAAGTCCTTTTATAAGCCTTCCATGAACACACGAATCTGATGTGACGTGCTTATACAGTACATAAGTTCATTTCTAGCTGTATGTGTAGAAAGATAAATAAGCAGTCATCAGATGGATGTCAGGATATCTACAGAGTGACGTTAAGAATGAAATATTAATGGAGCAACCACAAATGTTTGAAGTATGTGATCAGAACGAACTATGGTATGCCGATTAAAGAGGACGTTATATGGAGTAAAGCAAGCAGGTCGGTAATGGTATACCAATTGAACGAAGAACTTATAAACATGAACATGATGATTTTAAATACGGTTCCGTGTGTGTATAAAAGTCAGATGGGAATGCTGAATTAGAGTTGTTATCCATGTGGACGATCTTTCAGTATCAACTGGAGGAGGAGTATAATCTCAACTAAGCTTCAAACCTACCGGAAGTAGTCGGTTATCGCAACCCAAGTATGCCAAAGATTTACTAAAACGTTTGAACATTCAAAATTCAAGATCGACAACAAGGCCAAGAAATCAAAAGAAATGAGGCCGCAATCCTTCGGCGAGGCAAACGAAATGAAGAAAGTCCCGCATAGGGAATTAGTCGGTGGATTGATTAATTTACAAACCATACCCATCCAGATTTTACATTCTCGTGTATTAAGCCCTTTTTGTTCCAATCCTGGACTGCTGCAAAAAAGAACGTTACACTATTTACAGGGCACAATCGACCATGAAATTGAATACAAGAAAAGCAATAAAGAGATCTATGGTTTTGCCGGCGCAGATTGGGCAGATAAACGCAAACCTTGTTCTGGATATTTCGTCATGTTTACAGGAGGGCCAATAAGCTGGGCTACTAAAACACAAACGTCTGTATCAACAATGTAAGAAGAGTACGCTATGCTCTCCGACGTGATCAAGGAGGCAGTATGTTTAAGGAGATTATTAGAGAAGTTGGCACTACATAATTACGTGAGTGAGTCCACAAAATTTTTTTTTACAACCAACTTAATTATGCAAGAACAACAACATACCAGAATTAGATACCAGTTTTCGCGTGATATGGGAGAACATGGACAAATAGATATCGACTATTTACAATCAAACTACAGGACGGCGGATGAAAAGGCGAAGGCAGTGTCGACATCTAGCCATCAACAATGAGTGCGCTGGAATAGTAGCTTTTGTTTATTTATATGTAAGAAGTTGGTAATGAAATGTTAACGTACCCAGAAATTCATGTAAAATTTCTCTCACTTGTATAGATCACAGTCTTTAATGAAGTTTATATGTGGAATTCTTTAATTTTCGTATTAATCCCAATAAATAATAAATAATATAAAATAAATAAACGTTTCTAAACAAGCTGCCATTATTTTAGCTGAAAATATTATTTTCCTAAAACTTCGTACACAGAGATTGATTTAACAATATATCCAAAAACTGAAATCCTCTTGCAATGTTTGCTGTACTATGCTACAACGAAACGACCATTCTCTGATTGCTCGCGCCTTCCGGCGTGTCTTCGGCCATCAACGTGTCCTCCTCCCTCCCTAAATTTGAGCACTGGATCTGCGCCTCAATCTATCAACATGTTTAAGTTAAGAACTTATTTTTTTATAAATTTTTTTATTACCATCTTCTAGTACCCCAGACTCAAATTTGGCAGCCTACTTCAAATTGTTGCTTCCCTATTGAATTTTCTGAATTCTAGTGGTACAATCCATATTATAGGTACATGCATATGTACTTAATGTTATATAAAAAGCTCCTCCTCTTCCACTCCTATCTTTATAAAATATTTCACCAATGAAGCATTCATCCCATTTACCAAAAATTTCATATATTATAGAAACCTGATTGAGCGATCAGAACCATAACAATGGGGGTAACACGTCATTTGCCAGGAACTCTTCCATGGCGACCAAACAAATAACTTCATTAGCGGCTGAGGACTGGTTTATGTGCGCTTTAAATTATTCAAGAAATTAATTAAAATTCAGAAATCATAATGTTCGATACTTTTGCACTTGACAGTTTTGTAATTAACTACAGAGCACTTGTTAGAGCTTTGACTACTTTACAAAAGCTTCAAAAACCGCCACGCAAAGAGAAAAGTTCCTAAAGGCTGTTGATGAAGTTGACTGTAACCAGTTGATGTGGTCACGTAGCTTAACCTGATCGGTTAATGGAATAATCCTAGGGAAATGCCACCTAATTGAAAATACGGAAAGTCAAATGCTCTTTTGTATTTTCTGCAAATACCGCTGAAGAGTTTGTGCACAGATTTCTTTGAAGGATAATATCGCTCCCATGATTTCGCACATTCCATTTGTCTGCATAGAACATTTCTTATACTAGTAACTGCCAGGATTCATATAGAGCACAACGTAGTGACGAAGTATCAATGTCCTCATAACCCCATTCTGAAAAAAAACTTCCGTACATGCGAATGGAAAACTGCCATTGCCACAGGCCCTTTCAAGGAAAAACGAATTTTCCAACATCACAGAAGAATGAAACACAGGTGGCAGGCCAAAGCACACATTATCCATCTAATGGCTTTCTGTTAATGTCACTGTAACCTGGCTGTGGCATTCAGGTAGGAGAACATTGTGTGTGCAGGTAGCATATCTCTCTCCCGGAACACCAGGTGGTGCACATGACGTCTTTGATATTCGGAAAGTTTCCTTTGTTGAAATTTTTCGGGGCAAATTTCGAATTAATTTTTGGACAAACTTCGACTACATAAGAAATTAAAAAGCTTTAAAATGACGGCTGTGTACAAAGATTCAGGTATTTACCTTCCCTTTGGCTTGGGAAGTTTAAAATGTTTTAAATTTGATGGGTTTTGCGCAAAAATGTGGAATTTCTTTGGGATCTGAGATTTGCCTTTGTAAATTCAATAAAAGTTTTATGAAAAATTTAATATATTTAACCATATCAGTGTGCACTTCTCGTTCTAGTTTCCGTAACTCATCGCGCCCGTAAAGCAACCTAGCTCGATTTGATGACGAATTTTGCAAGGGTAGATGCTGAACCACCACCTTGTGTGACTGTATAATATCAAATGACCTTTCAGGTTTTAACTTATAGAAAAGCAACCATAGCCGCAACTGGTGGGATTAGAAGTTCAGCTCGACCAAAATCTTTTCCATTATTCCACGCCTATGCGGCGGTTGATTATATGTATATGCGTAGTTTTAGAGTTCAGTTTACCTAAAAAAAACCTGATGGTGAATCTTCACTTTCAATATGACTGTTTTGTCTGTCATAGCACAATATGAGAAAAAGTATGAGAGAAAGCAATCGCCCAATGTTTTTGTTAATTACAATCGCTGGTTTTGATAAACTAAACCTAAGCTCCATTGCCTCTATTCCTAAGCTCCTTTGCCTCCTGTTCTGTGTAGATGGGTGGTTTGTAAATTTTCGTTTAATTTGCCTCTTATTTCAAGGTTTCTGTAAAGCCATCTAGCAACAAAAGAAAAGCGAATCTTTGGGATTTTTTTTGTAAGATAATGTCACAGCTCAGGGGTGGCCCTATGATGTTGAAACACAGTCTTGGCAGGAACGAAAAGGGTTAAGAGATTGAATAAGTGAATGAATGAATGAATGTTAAAATAGCAAAAGAAGACTGAGAGGCAACACACATTTCGTCGATCCTTCGGAGAGACAGTGCTGTCAGAAATTGTGGGATCGCTAATAAGTTATGAATAAAAAGACGCCAGTATTTTTTTTTCGTAGGGACCAGTTGTAACTCTATGTAATATTAGATGAGGGTACAGACCAAATGCTAAAAGTTTGGTTAGAAGGGCAACATGCTAGACTATCAAGATCTTTTGAAACCCTTCAAAATTATGGAGACAATCTATGTTACAGCCGTTAGGAAGTCCCTGATTGATCGGTCAGCATAAAAACTGTACTGATAATTGTTAATTAAATGGATTACCTTCTAGATATTTCATCATGAGATTTGATGAGCGATTCAAAAATTTTAGATGGAACTGAAAAAAGTCTAATTTTTAAGCAGTTAGTGGAGTTGCATGCGTCTACCTGTTTTGCATCGACTGAACATGAGTAAGTTTTTATTCAAACGTTAACCTTCCTGTGGGATATGACAGGTGAAAGGTTTTTGTAGAGGCTTAGCAGAGGCGCATTTTAACACCAGTGGCGAGAAACCATCGGGTCTAGTAGCTTCGGACACGTCGAGTTTAGAAGGAAACTTCTCGCGTGCAAAAGTGTAGCGGCTTTTGACTTCTAGTGGAATTATTCTTTATGGTAAACGAGAGACCAGAAACTCTAACTTTTCTTTTAGGTAACAAATATCTTTCTTTTAACGTCATGGCCAAAATTTAACTGAGCCTGAATACAAGTTCTCGCAACATTGGTATCTTTACGGACAGTAAAGCTGCCATTAAGAGATTCGGTGACCACCTCCTCGAAGTTAGTGAGAAAATTTAAAGAAAAACTCAACTCTCTGAGAGAGAAATACACCCATCTCTGGGTTCTAGCTCATAGGCATCTTCTAGAGAATGAGAGTGGTGATGAACTTCTCAGGAACAGCGCTGCGCTCCAGTGTTCCGTAGTGGAATACCGCTGAATTCCTTTAAAAGGGAAGTATTCCAGCACTTCTTAGCGAAAACCTACCTGAGATGGAGTGCTTCCTCAACCTGTGCCATCTCTAGAGCGACCTATCCAAGCTTGAATAAGAATTAAATATCGGAGCTGCTTCATTGGTCTCATGTTTTCTGAGCATGCGGACAAGCTGGAAGCTTTATTCAATACATTGCCGCAACTGCGGCTATACCAATGACAAAGAAACCATACCTCACCTTATGTGCAAGTGCCCCGCTCTAGCGGGTACCAGGAGGAAGATCCTGGGAGGTTACTTCCTCGAGAACCTTCAAGTTATCGCAGGACTAAAGATCGCGGAATTAGCCAACTTAACTCGTAGAGTTAATTTTAACATGGCGTTCACACCTTGTCGACTTCTCAAGACTTTTACTTCGTTGTGTATTATAGGCCCAGACCAACAATCCGGGACAACAGGTGAGTTAAGCGCTAATTGCAGTGCTAGTCATGCTGATCAGTACCCGCCACTTAAACCAACCAATCAAGGCCTACCAATCACTGATTTACATATATTTTGCGCCTCTCCACATATATACATGTATATACATATATGCTTCTGAATTTTTCTGCGGTGCAATTTATATGCCTGAAAGGCAGATTTTTTTAAATGTCGAACGGCGGTCATTATTGAACCAATGATTGTTCAGTCTTCAGAGTGCTCCTGAAAAACAAACAAACAGAATCGTTGTTCTCACAATCATGTAATTAAAATACTTATCTGACAGTTTAGTTGATGTTTCGTATTTTAATAGTTCCTCTTCTTTGTGATGATAAGATGTCCTAAAAACTAAAATTTTTAGTAGTTACTATGTGCATAGAAATGCTAACAAAGGGAAATGTTGAATTAGTTGTTGAATTAGAAATCAAATCACGCTTATGTTAAATTGTGGAATTAAAAACAAATATAATATGAGATAAATTGAACTAATTTTATTTTAAGTAAACAGATCTAAAAAGAAAATGTGGTGTAGTGAAAAATTGCCGGGCTCCTCTTGCATGTGGTGTCCAGTGGGAATCTTTGAAACAGGAAATTTGTTGGTCTTTTATTTTGAATATCTTATGCACAAATTAATTTGATTGACCTAAATGAAGGGTTAAAGCCAGGGTGAACCCTCGTTCAACTCTCATGTATATCGATGTTAAGTTAAGTGGGTCAAATTAACTCAACTGAAGTAAGTTGATTGTTAAGTTGATGTGACACATTGTAATTTATCAAGCTTGCTTTGGTTTTGGGTTTTGACGCGGTAGTTAGTAATTATTGTTGCAAAGGTTTTATTTTTATTTTTGTAAAGCTTTAAGAATGGCAAATAGAAATGTTGGGGAACATGAGGAAGGAGTATCTAGTTAAGCGTTATGGAAAGAGGAAATTTTTTAGACACAGTCATTATGATGGCGAAATTGTAGAAACAATAAAGGGAAATGATCAGTTGAGGATTTGTTTTCAAAACTGATAAATACGTGTTCCTTTTATGAAAAAATGGATAGATTGCTAGGATGTAGGCCCACAGTTAATTCTATAAACAGTGTGTTCCCCCATTGGCCTCATGTTAACATTTTGCCCACCTTTGAATCGCTTGTCCCGATTTAGATGATTTCGTTTTTCATGTAAAGGCCACTGGTCTCATGGTAAATTTTTTTTAGAGTGATGGGGTGGGGAGAGAGTATGGAGGATTCTTTATTTTGTATATGGTACGATTCCCGACTACTTCGTAGTGCAGGTCCCGATTTTGATGATTCTCTCTTCCTATCCAGAGTACGTTGGTGTTCTAGCCCTATGGTAAGAATTTTTTTTATCTAAACGCTCTACTCCTGCAACTGTTGAAATTCCTTTTTTCATCCGAGCAGCGTTTTTCGAGTAGTATATCTGAAGATACTAAAAATGTTATACCTATTTATTACGACATTTTGAATTCCGCGCAAGTTAAACAAACAAAAGAACTACCTAAATATTTCAGTTCGCAACTTCAAAAAGTCGTAATAGATATAAAATTAAATATTATGTTATGCTTTTTGCACTTATTATGAAATCAGTTCTTAAGAAAACTATTTTATTATACAGTGTTTCTGCATTTGTTTCTTTGCTAAACTATTTCCTACACCATGTTTATATATTTCACACAACCACTAAAATTACTTTCCTTTCATTATATTCCTTACTAGCAGAGTCTGGCTGGCGTTGCTCGCAACTTTGCAAAGTAGTTTTCAGTTATTTGTTCTATCCGCCCTCTTGCTTCCCCCCCCCCCCCCCCCCCCAACAAAAATCGGTCGTTTCGGTTATTTCTATACGTCCCCCCTTTCTCACCCCTCCTGAACAAGCGAAAAAGCCTAAACCAACGCCATCGTGATAACTACAGGCCGTAAGGTAGAAACTATGACGTCAAATTATGTGGGAGGACAACCAGCGCCAACTAGACGACCATGGACAGCTGTTCTCAGCTGTTGAAGTGACAGCTGCCAGTGCAAAATGTGACAATTAAAGAAAAAGTTCGCGCGTAATGTGAAGTAATACCAAACACCAAGGATACGGAATATTTTTGAAGATACAAATGTTATTATATTTTTGTTTGTTGTAGGTATTAAATTTACACCGTATAAACGTTTTCGGCAATTTTATATGAGTGTATAATGTATCAGGGGAAAAAACACTCATTGGTCAACAAAATTGAAATTGGCGTTAAGTCAACTTTCACTCAAGGCATTAGAAAAATTCTGTAGTGTCGAGTAATTGGTTAAACTTCTTGATTCAGAAATTATTGTTAATATCTTCTTACAAAAAGAATGTGTGAACATTTTTTCGGAGTAGAGATGAGAAAAATTAGTTCTTAAAGTGACTCGAACTTCTTAGTCCGTAGTTACAGGTGTAAACGAAAGTTGTATTTGTAACCAGAGTAGTATTACTTTTAACTCACCATGATGCATAAATGAAAACACTTGTTAATTCTACAAAATTTTTTAATTTATTTATAAAAAGTGTAGCGACGCGTTTCGCCCTACTTAGGCATCTTCAAGCTACTACGACTAATCTGTGACTCACTCTCATCAAAATATTTAAGCTATTATATTAAATATTTAGGTATATAAAATAACGGAATTCTTTCTTTCTTTAGCTTTATTATTAATTTGAGAAATCTGATATAATTAGAGGGCTGTGATTATAAAAATCTATTTGGTCGTTTAACAAAAATGAACCTTTTTCTTTTTCACGTTTTATCTCCAGTATTTCATACCTATCTAAGATTCTACCACCGTTTAAATTATGCATTAATTTGACTTGGTTAATTAATGTGGTATGTTCTGCATCAATTAGGTGCTTAAACAAACCAGAAGTCGGACGGTTGTGTTTTGCAGCCGATATTTGTTCCGAAAACCGAGTTTTTAACGTTCTCTTCGTTTTTCCTATATAAATACCATCTCAATTATTGCATTTTATTTTATATATGCCACTTTTATTCAAATCATCCACATTAGGTTTAAATTTATTATTTTAAAGCTTGCTTTTAAATAATAAATTTAAACCTAATGTGGATGATTATTTAAAGAAATTTTTAGGGAAAGAAACTCATATACATAGAAAGAGATAATGCTTTAAAAATAAGAATAAGGCAAGATCCCGAAGACAGAAGAAGAAGTATTCCTAAAGAAAATAGAAGAAGAAGCCCGTCTGCGTGAAGATGACATAAATTATTTAAAGGATATAGAAAAGAATTTGAAACGTTCGACTTGCGAAATTAGCGCTTCAAAACAGATCACACCATTTTTTTTTAATTTCATTCGAAGAAGTCCCTCATATTGTATGTTCCTTTTCAATAATATAAGAAGTTTAATTATATTCGGAAAACGCACAACTTATGAGGCGGTCGATCAAATTCATTCTAGGCTCGTTATTTATATGTAACACATTTTCAAAATTTTATAATTTAATTACACATTTGGATGATTTAAAAGTCGATGAAACATCTTTTGAAGATAAAGTTGATCATGTTAAAGCAGAAATAGGTCTTTTATAGAAAGGAATCTAGACGAAGATAAAATTAAACCTTTACAATTTATTAAAGAGCAACTTGGATTATTATTTTCTAGCAGAAATCGTTATTCTTCTGAAATAACTGTTTTTTCATATATTTTTTTTATCAATTTCCAGTTAAATACAGGTTTTCCGCGATTGTAGCGGCTTGGTTTTACCCCACCCAAATTACTTTAAAACCTTTAATGCAAGAACTTTAACTTTTGGCGCTGCAAAGAAATATTTAACATAAAAGTTCAAGGTTCTCGAACCCCACGAGAACTATATTAATCTTTTGTTAGATAAAATATATGTTAAGTCAGTTATTTCTTTTAAAGCAAACAAAATAGAAAAACTTGTAAGAAATGTATCCGAAGAGGAACCGACAGCTGCCACCAGTGTCCTAACAGTCATGATAACTTCTTTGTTATCTAAAAATAAAGATGTTATCGGATTATATCCCGTAAAAAACTTAGATTCTGCCTATTTGGAAACTGTCACAAAGGAGATGTTGAGTCTCTTACATGAAATTGCCTAGGAGGTAGTCGCCCTTCATTTCGACAACAATCAGATAATTCAAAAACTCCTTAAGTCATTTTCCCCTTCTAAAGATCTGCAACCCTACATTAACTCTCCGTATCTGCCAGGGAAAAACTTGTTTTTTATCTTCATCTGCTGAAAACAATTAGAAATAACTGGTTAAATAAGGAAACTCAAACTTTTCGCTTTTCGTCTTTTGCTAATCCCTACAATAAAGATAATGTTCAGATAGCAAAAATACAACATTTGAAATATAAATATTTTAAAAATTAAACTAAGTTTCAGTTTAAAGCTTACGCCGGCAAAAAGCGCTTTACCCTTGAAATATGGAGCGGCAAAATGTGCTTTTTGTGCTCAAAATTTTCGATGAAAAAGACATCGCCTTAAAGGATTTTCAATTTGGGTTATGTTCTGAAAATTTGCACACTTCTTGATTTATGGAAAATATTCTTAAATGGTGGCTTATATATACGTTAAACATCCCAAAAAGTTCCCGACTAAGGATCTTGATCAAGAGAGTCTAAAATATCTTTCGTCCTTTGTTCAATGGTACCAAGCTTGGGATGATCTCCCCTCTCCTTACCCTACGTTATGTCGGGAATGGAATCTGCAATAAACACCGCGCCTTATGGCAATTGATAATTTCGATAAGGAAAACATTTACTTACTAAGTTTAGACCGTGGTGGATTGAAATATCCAAATGATTTCCTCATCGAATTATCAATTAGCTCGTATCAGGTTTTTCAAGTAATAATTTCCAAAGATTTTGGATTAGATTTTTTGAGTCTTAGTACTCAGAAACAATTTTTATATACTTTAATTTTAGAAAAGTTTGAAATAAATAGGTAGTACTCCTAACTCGTGCATTTGTGGTAAACCATTTTATTCATTAATTAAAAAAATAGCGATTACATGGAAGAACATATTTTTAAATAATAATTGCAAAAATATCAAAAATACAATCCACTTTACTGAAGATTTCAAAAGTAACAGAAGAAAATTAGCTGTATTAATGCCTGTGATATTTTTGCATTAACTTGGTATTTTATTATTATTGTTAATTCGCTTTTTGCATCTTTAGATTTTACATTTCAGTTTTTATTTTTAGTTAATGAATGTTTTTATTTTTGTCTCCACTGTGATATTTTTTATTTTAGTTTCATTGATTTTTGCTTCTGTGATATTTTCAATTCCAGTGTTATTTATTTTTGCTTGGACTACAATTTTGATTATGAATAAAACTAATAAGTTAACATTACTTTTTAACTTTAAAAGTACACATATCCTTACACCGACCATTTATTTGCGGGATTCGGGAGGGAAATTTTATGGGAATTACAACTACGGTAAGAATTTACTACATAAAGTGGACTCGAAATATAATTTTTGTTTTGTTAAATATTGGTAATTTTTAAGTCACGTAACTTACTTCTTCACTTCGTCGAGGTCTTTACGGGACTACGAGGGATTCAGCACTTCATCGAGGAATTTATAAATAAGAATATGAATTATTTTGCTTTTTTATAATTATGAAGATTTTATATTTTGTTAAGTTTTGAATTATTGTATTTTTGTTCATAAAATTTTTCTGCAAAAAATAGTTTTAAAAAAATCGTTGAAACGACTTCACCAAAAGCGCTAAAAAGCATAAAATACTCTTTAATCTTGTATCTATTACATTTTGAAGTCGGTGCAAATTAAACAAACCAAACAACTGCAACAAAAGAATTCAATCGTCCTTCCTTATTGTCCCGTGAGCTGAAACGTTCGGGTATTTATATGTAGTAACTTCAATTGTGGTTAAGTAGTTGTTTTGTTTGTTTAATTTGCACCGACTTCAAAATATCGTAATAGATTTTTGAAACAATTTTAATTTTCACTTTTCAGTATCTTCATATATACGACTCGAAGAATGCTGCTCGTAAGAATATCCAAATCCGGCAACATATTACGAAACTAGTGACGGTCACCTTCTCATACCCTGTAGTAGCAATGGGGGGTTAAACTGTACACAACAAACAAGAATCTTCCAGATATTTCCGTGAATTAAGAGATTGGCAAACGTCCCCTCCGCACTCTACCACACCTCATAATTTATTGTCCTCATACCAGTGGGGAAACATATTCTACACATCAAAAAGGAATCGTCCATATCAGTCCACACGTTAAGAAGTTAGTCTACTCCTCTCCCTACCACACCACCCTTGGACCAAATTTTTTTCATTATTAACAATGGTGTATCATACTCTCCATACAACCAAAAAGGAATTATCCAAATCGATCCGCGTATTACGAAGTTAGGTTTAACCCCTTACCCCCACACCCCACAAAAATTTTTTGGAATGGTACCAATCGAGGAACATACTCTACCCAACAAAGAAAAAATTATCGAAATCGTCCCACCATTGACCCTAATTTGTTTCGTTACTAGCAACGGGGGGAGATAATCTTTACAACAAGAAAGAATTATCTAAATCTGTCCGTGCATTACGCAATTAGATTTCACCCCCACCCCACCAAAAAGTTTTTCAATTGGTACCAATCGTGGAACACACCATGCTGAACGAAAAAAGAATCATCGAAATCGGTCCACGCGTTTCCGAGCTAGACTACCCCCTCTCCTCCTCATAGGACCAAATTTTTTTCAATTATATCAGTGGGGCATCATACGCTATACAACAGAAAAAAATCATTCAAATCGGTCCATGCGTTATAAAGTTAGATTTCAGAACCTTACCCCAACCTCACCTAAAACATATTTTACCCAACAAAAAAGAATCAACAAAATCGGCGTCAAACTTAGAACCTCTTTGTTTTTGGGATGTCGGTTAAAAATATATATTTCATTTCGTTTATTAAAAGAACATGTATGAATATTTTAATAACATAGGAATATGAAATATTGTTTTTTTTGTATATATTTATGAAGATGATATATTTTATTTTTGATCATAAAACTTTTCTGTAAAAATAAATATTTTATTTTGTTTATTAAAAGAACATGTTCTTAATTTACTTTACCATGTATCCTTAAATCTTAATCAGCTCCTAAATAGCTTTAGCTTTCTTTCCAGTTTCAGAATTCCTTTACAGGGTGTTTCAGATCTGACGTGCCAAAATGAATGGGGTGATAAATCTCACCTAGCCAAACAAATAATTGTATGGCAGCGGGGGGTATGCACAATACTCTTTTATTTTTATCTCTTGATCTACAAGAAACATCAAACAAACTCTAAAAAACTACTATCCCAATGACCTTTCCAAAATTGTCAATAATGTAGGAACAATGCAGGAACAGTCACTTGCAAAAGTGAAAAAAATGGTTTCTGATTACCTAAAATTCAGCATTTTTCCAAATTTTCTCCGAAATTCCTGTAATTAATATACTCCTTTTTTATGATTATTCGATTGCCCATCTTATTACCTGTCCGAAATGGTGCAACATGGTAACGTAGACAAAGGATTAGAAAAACGGCATCCTTAGAAATCCCTGACTACCTAATTATTTTATTGCACTTTAGGTAGGAAATTCTTTAAGGGGTTAAACGACCGAAAAAAAGCGATTTTTCAAGAATTTTTTTTGGAGAGGCATTTTAATTTATTAACGTGAAATTGTGTATCCATATATAATAATAGACACTTTATACAATATTGCCATATTTTTTAAGTGAAACTTTTTTTGGGACACTATATGATTTTTGACATGAGAGTAAACTCGTAGAGTTAACAAAATCTGTTAAGCTCCTGTCTTGTCCTTTTCTAATTACCATTTACTTAACCAAAAAGTGAGAGAGGCGGAAAAAGTATAAATCTGTGAATGCAGTCAGAGATTGAGGGAGAGTGGAATTATACAAAAATTTTCCTTGAAAACATGTGAATTTCGTGAAAATCGGGAAATGCTGTGGTTCTTAATACAGGAATGCAAGACTTTTTTCATAAATTTAATATATGTATATATATATATATATATATATATATATATATATATATATATATATATATATATATATCATAAGAAATCACTAGTTTCAATTCTGTCGTGTGGGCGAAGACCCACTTTTTCATATTTGCTAAAATAATGATTTCCAAGGTCACAGCAGACGATCTCCGAAATTTTCTTCAAGAAAAGATGATTTGCGGTGTACACGATATCTCGTGACTGGGTCATCTGAAATGAAAATACAAACTAGTGGGGTGAGTCCAGATTCTGGGTGTCGCATCATTGGTGCGACTCTTGAGGTCCACACGAACAACTTCCCAGTTAATAACAATTTTCAATTGTTATTAACAATATTCAATTATTATTAACAAAAACTCAATAAAATTCATACTATACATTAATATCAACTATTTATGGCTACAAAAAACTATAAAAGTTCTGGATTTTTCTTTAAAGTATCGAGTTGTATCAGAACCAATTAGATCAGATGAATCTTTCTCAAAAAAAAACTTTCGCCCACTTTTATCTCATTCAAAAATACTTAAAAAATTGATATTTTAAATTTATAAATAAATAAATTAATGAATGTAATTTTTCATGATAATTTCTTTGTAATTAGATGCGAAAAATTTTTTAAAAAATTATTCCGTTATAGCACTTTTTTTTAATGAAACCCAAATAAATGCACTCTGTTTGGAATTCATTTTTTATTAATAATTTTAAATGGTTATAAACAATTTATAATTGATATAAACAATTCTTAATTGTTATAGACCATTTTAAATTGATATAAATAAAGTTTATTCATAAACGAAATTTTTTGTGGTAACAAAAATTTCAATTGTTTATAAGAATTTTCAATTGCTACTAACAATCTTCAATTTTGTATTCAATTTCCAATTTTCAAAATCAATTTTCAACCAGGTAAAACCATTTTTTACGATTATAAATTTATTATTGTTATAAACAATTATTTATTTTTATAAACAATTTTTCATCATTTTAAACAATTTCTGTTCATAATAAATTGTTTATCCGATTTTTTGATGTCCCGATCGTCATCAGAACAAATTATATCGAAGAAATCCTTTTCAAGAAAGTCTGAAATCAACTTTTTTTCAGTTTTTTTGTTAAAACAAAAAAACGGCTGAACCGAAATTGATTAAATTTCTTTCAGCTCTTATTGACAATAATACGCTTCGAATGGCACCATAGCGAAGTCGTTATCATTTTTCGTTCGCGAGATTTCGCTGTCGAAAAAAGTGGGTCCGAACGTACGTACGTACGTACACACACACACACATGTGTTCAAAAACGTACGTAAAACACTATGGTGACTTTGAAATGTAAAAAAATATTAAAACTAAAAATTTTGAAAATCGGGCCAATTACAATAACTTCCTATATGTGGGAAGTTAAAAAGATTTCGTTACCATATGATTTTATCTAGAAATTAATCGAAGGAATAAGCAAAATATTGATTTCTCATAAGATGGCGGCTCCTCAAAAAAAAGTTTCGATTTTTAAAGAAAATGAGTGCCTTAAATTGTTTATAAAATAAAAAATATTTATTGGATTCGCAAATCCTTTAATTAGTTTCTAAAATATATATTGAAAAATATTGTGTTAAAATTTGAGACCAATCGGTTCAGCCGTTCTCTAGATATATTGTACACCGACTTTCAAAACATGGTTTTGAGAATATTCAAACTTATTTTACATACGGAAAATAATTTTTTTAACTTACACAGAGTCATCTATCCTTGGAAAATATAATTAACAACAGAAATAAAACGGAACGTACATATAAACGAGTTCACGACCTTGCTGCTTGGCAATACAATAATTTAATAAAAGGGGGGGCGCTCCAGGTAGGTAGCTGCCGCTCGGGTCTCTACTCCGCACATTTTCACTCGCGCCGAGGCATCTTTGCAAATATGATTATAACTCCGAGAATATTTGTCGGATCAACCTAAAATTTTGTGTGTACAATCTTGAGTATATGGAAAAATTAAAAACTGAAATAAAACAAAATAAATTTTTTGAAAATCTTGTCTGCGTATAACCCCTTAAATAAAGAAAAATTTTAAGATAAAGGGTCGAAAATGTTTGTTTTGGGTTAACAGGCAATTAATTTTAATTATTGCTGCAAAAAAGTTATAAAAATGTTAGTGTAATTTTGTTTTATTGCCGATATTAGTTTGTGTTAGCCAGAATTCACACCCTTGTATCCTGGCGTTCTGTTACTCGTACCTGATGAAAATTTTGCTATAAAAACGGGTCAGTCAGGAAGAATACCTATCATAGTTGAAAAGCAAATCAAGAAATACGGGTGTTTTTAAGCAAAAGTTATTAAAAAATGGTAGAATTTACTTTTGAGGAGTACGTGGATATTCTTTAAATTTTTTTATACGATGTGGCCAAATCCTAGGGGACAACCCTTTGATGCGTTAGAATGGTTTTGGCCTGGAGGAAATTAAGGTAAGGGAAGTGAGGAAACTTGAGTCTTGTTTTTTTGCATTGCTGCGAGCTAGACAACAGCCCAGAGACTGAGTGGATTATTTTAATTTCTTAATAAAAGCTCACGGGGTCATCTGGTCTCGAACCCGGGACCCATGGCATGTTGGTCTTGCCGCTCAACGTATTGATCCAACTCCGTCTCCTTTATGTTGTAGTTGACGGAAACGAGAGTGCGGCTGTACTGGAATAGTTTTTGAGTCCCTGCTGCGAAGGTTTTTGAGTCTTTCGTCAGCGACGTAATCCGATTCCACTGTAGACCGTTTCTGGCGTCTTTCCAACATGGCTTCCTTAACCGGAAATCCACGACCGCCAACCTTCTTGAATTGGTTAATTATTCTTTTTCGACCATTGAAGCGGGCAAGCAGGTGCAGTGTGTATAAACTGTCTATAAACTGTCTGTTATCGGGTTTCCTTCTTGCTTCTTCGACTGGCTGCCCTCTTCCGTGTCAGGTCGTACACAATCCAATTTCGGGGTCCTGTCCTTAGTAAAATTCTGCTATGACCTTCTCCCGTAGAAGATGTCTTCTCCTCTTGGACTACACCGTCGATGGTATTGTCTTGGGTAGGGTTAAAAAAGTGAAAGACCTGGGCGTGGTCCTTAACTCTTCTTTTTCTTTCGAGGACCATGTGGACTTGATCGGTGACAGGGCTAACTCGATGTTGAGTTTTGTTAAAAGATGGTCTTAGGAAATTGATGATCCCTACTTAACCAAGTTTCTCTACTACACCTTCTTTAGACCAATTTTGGAATACGGTAGCCCTGGGTGGTCTTACTTCACTGTTCACATCAACCGCATCGAGGCAGTGCAGCGCAGGTTCCGTAGGAGTGGTCTTCGTGGACTTCCTTTGTTAATTCCCTCTTATGCTGATCGTTTGAGTTTGATTTTTCTCGACTCCCTTGAGTTCTCCAATTACGGCCCAATCGATCGGACGCATTGAGTGATCGCTCCACACTTTCGTGTGTTTTGTGCATTTCTCAGCAAAGTGAGTGCCACTCTTTCCCGGTCAATAACTTACCTGACACAATTTCTTCTTATTTACTTATTTGTCAGTGACCTTATTTTTAACTGGCCGCTATTTTGTAAGTCACTCAGTTTGTTTTTTTGTTTTTAAGTGCCGGGAAATATTTTTGTTTTTCAAACGGAAGTGACTCAGTTTATTTATTTACTTTGCCGGGAAATAGCTTTGTTTTTAACTCGGAAATGCTGCAACCTGGTAAAAAGTCTTTTGTTTAACTTTTTATTTTTAAAATATTTCCGATTAATCTTCACGCACATAATTTCCCTTTGCAATGCATGCTCTAATGAGTTGCTAAACAATGGTGTTGCCTGTGATGGCATCTGTGGTGGTGTTTTTCACTTGTCCCTCACATGTTCTTTCTACATGTAAAAAGTGCTCCAATATTAGGCCCTGTCACGTTTTAGGGCTCATGAAGGGAGTCGTTGCTACGCTCTTTACAGATCAATCTTACTGGACTTCAAATTTTGTCCGATGTCTTTTCTCCGCCAGTCTTAACTCAAAACTGGACAAGCTGCTTAGTATCGCTGAGGTTTTGACCAACGACTCGTCGCTTCTTTCCAGCATAATTTACGAGCTTTGCTTAAAGTTTAGTGGCCTGGTCGCTTTCTTGGATGACCTTCGCGCTGGTTCACCATCGCCTTCCATCGGCCAACTTACGGAGTCTATCATGCCGATCTTAGATGACATTCGGCGCGGTGTCCGACACGTCAAGCGGGATCTAGTTTCGTGCTCCACAGCCATTGAGAAGAATTTTGAATTAATTGGCTCAGTCGGCTCTGATATCAGGAGTTTTACCACAAAAAGCTATCTCGGCCCCTCTTTTCCTCTGTCCGACACCACAGCTGCTTCTGGTTTGAATTCTTCTTCTTCTGGACCTACATCTTCTAAAGGGAACTGCTCCAATCTCGGGGATGCAACTTTTGCAGTTCCGCTTCGATCTACCGTGAAAATGATTCCTAAAAACCCGCATTCCTCCTTGGTGCAGCCTGATTCAGATGTTGATGCTCCTGTTGGTTTGGTCGAGCCCGTTATAGAGAAGGTTGCTGATGTTGCCATCAATGTCTCTGCGACAGTGTCACCCCAACCAACTTCCACTATATTTATGATTAACAAAATTTGGCACCACCTGGACAGTATCGGAATGGGAGCAGAGACTAAAAAGACTTGGCAGCAAACATTCATCTTCATCAAGCGACGATACTCCATTCCTTCTCAAGGGTGCACCTCATAACGCCAACGATTCCTGGGCCCACAGCTTTTTTTCCGGAATTTTGGATCCTTCCCCGTTAGCTGCCTGAAGTTACTCTCGTCAGAAGCAGGGAGATCAAGCAACTTCAAGATCTCCATTCCAAAGAATAATGTCTGGCTCATCAGTAACCCCTCCAGCAAAATCTTCACTCTCGGGACCATCAAATTTTCTAAGTGGACTAGGAAGTACGTTAAGTTTAACCCTAAGCGCTCTGCACCTAACCCTAAATTAAATACTAATAAACCTAACCCCACTAACTACCCCAAGCGACTAGTAACAACATAATTCAATTCAATTCAATTCAATTCAATTTATTCAAGAGAAAGTGTACAAAAAAGTTATATCTACTTTATAATATGTACATAGTAATCTAATTTAAGATAATTCAAAGTTAATAATAATTTTAACAAACAAATATTTCTAGGAGAAATTAACGTTATCTAATTTAAGGTAATTCAAAGTTAATAATAATTTTAAAAACAAATATTTCAAGGAGAAATTAAAGGAGAAATTATGAAAAGAAAAGAGGAATGAAAAGATAAAACCAGGTCGGACCGCCACAACTAATATATTAAAGCCTTCTAACCGTTTAAATTAAAGAAGTTTTCAACATCATCTCTGAACCTGCCAACCGAGACAGTACGTTTAGTCACTACCGGGAGTTGATTCCAAAGTCTGATGGCCTGGACGAAGAATGACCTTTCTGACTGTTTGCAGGAGTACCTAGGAATTAGCAAGTTACTTGTCCTGGAGGCAGGTAGAAATTGTAATTTGGAGTAGAGATACATTGGATTGCCAGAGTATATCAGTCTATGAAGAAAGACACACAATCTTACTTTGAGGTAGACCTCAAGAGTACAGCCGAGAATAGCTGTGGAGTGTTCAGATACATGATCATAACGGCGTAGCCCATAGACATATCTTACTGCGGAGTTAAAGGCTACTTTCAGTTTACGTTCAGATTGTGAGTCCAATTTATTAAAGATTAGGTCAGCATACGTCAATATAGGTACTATTAGAGCTTTTACAAGAGCGAGTCGCGTTGATGTAGAGTAAAATAGACTGAGGCTTGGAGTCTTCGCAACACACCATATACCTTGCCTACAGTAGCATTAATGTGGTCGGTCCATGTCTGTGTTCGATTTACGATGACTCCCAGATCTCTCACACTGTCAAAGAAAGCGACAATTGAACCATTCACCAGAACAGGAGGAAAATCAGATGTATCGATGGAATTTTTATATATCACGATATTTTGGGTTTTATGCGCGTTCACTAGTCACTCTTTCGCACCTCTCACCTTTAACCCTAAAGCTACTGATCCAAACTCCAATTGGCAGCTCAAAATGGGAGTATTTCCAAACTTTAATCTAAGTACTCCAGTCAAGTATCCTAACTTTATATATTCTCACACCCTTAACCCCCCTGTTCCATTTACAACGAAGCCCTCGAACACGTCCATTCCAGCCGACAACCCAAGCACTACTGTTTTGAGTTCCGTATATCCAGCGCACCCACAACTTCTTTCGTGTGCCCACCTAACCACAAGCCAACTTCTTCCGACCACTCCACCACCTCTGCTCCGATTTCCGTCTGTCCCACCCCTACTTTGTATACACCCACTACTGTCTCCGCATTTCCACCTAATTGCATGCCGTCATCCTCCTACACTGTCGCCACGTCTCAAACAACTTCTACCCCCGTTAACACTACAGTTAAATTGAATTTGCGCTCTGCTGATTCCAGCGATGGACGATACCTCTTGTCCCGTTTACGGGACCGTCGCATTTATGACAACGTACGTCTATTTCTAGCCTATCTGCACGACAAACCGAACTCCGTCTGTGTTGACGGTAAAACCAGCACCAACGTCATGTTAAATATAAAACAAGAAGGCCTGCCAACAGACCCATCAGTCTTACTCCAACTTTTCACTAAATACCATGAATCGTTCAATAAACCTTCCCATAAGGTTTCAGAAGATCTATCCACCTATGCTGCGTACGTCAGTTCTCGCTGTATTTCCCATTTTCAAAAAAGTCGTAACGACTCCTTAAACTACTTTCGTTCCTAACCCCCTGCTTTCCCTATTTCTGACTTCCCCTCTATTGCACCCCTCCCTAACAGCTTGTCAGTATATTACCAGAACGTAAGAGGACTTCGCACAAAAACATCAAATATTTTCCGTAACTCTCACAAATTCCCGCACGATATCTTTGCCTTAACTGAAACCAATCTAACACCCGAAATTCTCGACAACGAACTATTCCTTCCAAACTATACTATTTTCCGTGTTGACGGTTGTATAGGCACCAATGATCGACCAGGTCGCGGGGTTCTAGCTGCTCACAACCGTAATGATGCCACCCTACTAAAGACCTCCGACTCTTTAATATCAGAATTTGTATGTATAAAAATAGCGCTAAATAAGTGTCATCTGTACATCCTCTGTTGTTACATTCGCCCCTCTCAACCTCTAGACGCCTACGAGCCCATAATTGAAACAATCGATACCGTGCTTGAAAACGCTAACGCCTCCGATGAATTTATTTTATTGGGTGACTTTAACCTTCCCCGTATTCAATGGTCATTGTCCGAGGACTGTTCTCACTTTGTCCCCCTTAACGCATCTTCGGCCAAAGAAGCCTTCCTTACCGATCAGCTATCCGTTTCATCTCTCTTTCTTCAGACTCAGTTAACTCGGCTGTCGCAGAAAGAAACCATCTTCTCTCCTCCCTCGATCGTCACCATCCTCCCTTGTTCCTCGTTTTCCCCTACTTCAAGCTCCGAGTCTTCTTTATCCTTCAGTTTTCGTAAAGGCGACTTTGAAAAATTAAATCACTTGCTTCTCAACTCTAATATTGGCAATATCCCTCAACATCTCCCAATTGGCGTTGCTTTAGAGGCGTTCTATTCGGAAATACACGCTTGTCTTACACAATCTATCCCCCTTTCTCCTCGTAAAAACTACTCCTCATCCCCCGTATGGTACGACAAGGAATTACGCTCTCTCCGCAACAGGAGAAATAAACGTTGGCAAACTTTTCTTCTAACACAGACTGAGTCTGACTATTCTTCCTACTTGTCTGCTTATAACTCTCTTTCTGAACGTTGTGATACTCTCTACCATGAGTACCTCCAACGCATGGAAACTAGCCTTATAGCCGACCCCAAGCGTTTTTATAACTTTATTAATTCCAAGAAGCACTCCAATGGTTACCCTTCCACCCTAAAGCTCGAGAATACCTCTTCATCTGATCCTAAGGTTATCGCTAACCTCTTTTCACACTTCTTCAGTAAATCTTTCAGCGATAGTTCTCTACAACCTGACCTTAACAATTTTGCATTCATGGACAAATGCACTCAAACGTCGTTTACATCTTTTGACCCTGATCCTGAACTAATCGCCGCCAGTATTAATGGGCTTGAGGACGACTTTCACCCAGGTCCAGATGGCATTCCGGCCATCGTTCTGAAAAAGAGTGCCATGCATTTAGTTCAACCGCTTACTTTGCTTTTTCGTCTCTCGGTCACTCAAGGGGTTTTCCCTCAATTATGGAAAAATTCGTATATTATTCCCATCTTCAAAAAAGGCAGCAAGAACGATGTGTCCGACTACAGACCCATTGCTAAATTATCATCCATACCTAAACTATTCGAAAAATTGGTCTATGATTTGATGTTCTTCCACTGTAAGTCTATCTTCTCACTCTCCCAGCATGGCCTCCTCAAAGGTAGATCTACAACCACCAACCTTACCGACTTCGTCTCTAACAACAGTATGCGCCCTGGAAAACGGTAAAGATGTTGATGTTATCGCCACCGATTTTAGTAAAGCCTTCGACAAGCTCTCCCATAACGATTTCTTGTTCAAATTTGATCGCCTAGGTTGCCCCACTAGATTCATCTCCTGGATTCGATCCTTCCTCAACAACCGTCAGTACAATATTCTTTTCAGCTCATCTATTACCAATTACCAGGATGTTACGAAAAGTCAACGACCTTCCCTCTTTTGACTTCCATCTGAGTAAATCATCCCTTCACAAAGCCTTATATCTTGACCCCGCCCATCTTGATCCTGATCGCCTACCTTAATTCTTCTTCCTTACTCCTTCAGCCAGTATCTACTGTATTTATAGCTCATATTGTAGCTTATACTTTTTATTTATTTATTATTACTTATCATTTATTATAGTTTGTAGAATTAGTATTTAGTTATAGCTTGTATTTTTTCGTATTTTTATGTAATAGTTTGTATTCAGCTTAAATAAAATAAAAAAAATAAAAAAGCGGGGCAATATCGCCGAAATAGTATCTTTGTTCAGGGAACGATAAGCTCGCCCGAATTACCAGAGGCTTGAAACATCTCGATCCCTCAACGCTCTTTGAGGAATCGCGACTTCATGTACGTCCCTGGTCATCGAACGCATAAAATATAAATAAAAACTGAAAATCGCACAACAGACCACCGATGACAAAATCATGCAGTAGTCACTGAACAGATAGCCCTAAAATATTATAGCGTTCACAAACTAATATTTACGAGTTTTGTGATTCGAAATTTAACATTTGTAAAATTTCGACGCAAATTTAAGATAAAATGCAAAAAAAACTTCTTCTTTCAGTTTTAGCGTCTTAAATAGATCAAAATTGGAAATAAATAAATCGATTCGAGCTAAATCGGTCCCACGTAAAATCGATTCGAACATCGGTTTAAAAATCTATCTTTCGAAACCGAATCGAAGACCGTCTATCCCTACAAATTCCTATGTCACGTTGTTTTTGATAAAACGTCTGTGACAGACAGACGAACGCACACAATAGTGATCTTATTACCGTCCGAAATAGTTTTTTTTCACCTGGATTTTTGAATAAATTTTATTTCATCTTTCACCTGGATCTTTTAAATGATTTCAATAAAAATTAAAGTGAATTATAACCCTTTAATCTTTTACATTTCTTTAATGAAAAATTGGTTTCTTTTAATTAACAAAGAGTTACTTGCGGGAGTAAAAATGACTTGTGTCCAATAGTAAAGTGTCCACCATCCAAAAGTCTTTGTGTTGTCTCCACTTTTTTAAATGTCTTTTTGTCAAATGTTTTTTTTTTGCCAAATGCTCCGTACAAAATCGTTTGCGATAATATTTAGGCCAAGTGTGCCCTTCCCCCTTAGAAAATTACCATTCATAAAAGTACATAAACTAGATTCCTTAGATTTTGTCTGAATATAACTATAAATCTTGAACTTTGCATTGAGTCACTTTCCGCAAGTAAGCATAGCCAGCATAACAGCTGGTGTATGATATATGGAAAATAAAAGTTCAGCTATTTAATTAAGCAAAGCTATGTCTTAAATGTTATACGCAAAGTAATGTTCATTAACTTTGGAAAGGCTCAAGTGACGTCGATTACTATTATAAAAAGATGAAATTTGACTTTAACAATTGAACTCGGAAAGGACTTTTGTAAAGACTAGCACCGGCGAAATCCTGAGATCTCATGATGACAGTTTATATCTGATTTAATCAAATTTTATTGAAAGTAAATTTAGGCTAAAGTGGAATTAAAAGAATACTATAGCTTCTGTACTTTGGAATTGAATTTAAATTTTCGATTTCTTTTGTATTAATGCAATTCTGCTTCCATTCGGCATTAGATTGCAATTTTATTCAATTGAAGAGATGAAAGATTAAAGTTATTTCGTATTTCTCCCTCATTGCTCTGTTTTCCTTCCTTTCACGGTCCAAGCAACAAAATAAACTACTGGTGAGCTTTCACGCCTACATATATCACCTAGTTATCAAAACGTTAAGTAAACATACGATCGCATCGGTGCCCTTCTCACGGAAATCATCCAAGAGTTTATGCAAGTGAAAAAGTTCCCATTCATTATACTTTCCGCTCACAAACAAATGCAGAAGCAGGGGCTCTGGGTTATGTGGGTAACTATGGAAAGAAAAACAACAGCCAAAAACAAAATGTTTGTGTACATGGGAAAAGCGGCATTTCCCAATAATTCGAAAGCTTGGAGTAGCAGCTGGTTTTGCCTTCCAACGAGATTAAAATGCCCTGAACTCCCCACAAGCCAATGGTGATATACCCAGAGATATACAGACAGGACGTTGTGCCGGACTCTGCGCATGCCACTCAGCACTTGCAGTTGTTTAAATGCCCACGAGATTGAAGGGCACTTTACGAATATCGTCCACTTGCACGACAAATTAGGGTATTTATGCATCCCATTTCACTTACAAAGAACTTAATTTTATTGTGACTTTTTCTGGGGAGTGAAAAGGAAACTCATTTCTCTCTAATCCAGCTTGACAATTTTCTTATAAATTCCACCAACCAAGATTTATTTTCTTTTTTTTAACATATTTAAAAAAAAAAATCAACCAAAATTTAATAAAATTAATTTAAGATTTGGAAATAAAACTCATAAAAAAATTAAATTTTAATGGTGGAGGAATTGCAAACATTAATACATTTATAAATGTATAGTATAGTATTTTATACCAATATAGATAGGTATTTAGAAAAAATATTTCAAAAATGTGGTACTTTCGAACCAAAATAAAGCTTAAAAATTAACAAAAATCTTTTCTATTACACAGGTCTACAAGATTCTGTTGCTGGGCAGCTTGGGGTCATTTACAAAATAATATACAAAATAATATGCGTAGAATCCGAATCCGAGGTCAGAATTGGGCCACTACGTGAGGATTGTAAAATATTTGAGGTAAGCTACTCGAAAAATGGGTTTTTTTGGGCTACTTTTGAGGTTATGTACAGGATGCACAAATTGTTTTTGGTCTTTTTTTCTAGTTGCGTGATTTAATACTACCCGTACCTTTTAAAAAGAGCTATGGAGCAGTCATCTACGATTTTTTCTTGCAAAGTTATAACCATTTTAAATTATGAAGTTCATATTTCATATAAATAGATAGTACTTAGATAAAAAAAACCCACTTTTTGAGTACATAACCTCAAATATTTTACAATCCTCACGTAGTGGCCCAATTCTGACCTCGGATTCGGATTTTTCGTAGCAAATTACTTCAGAAAAGACCCCCAGCTACCAAGCACCAATCAGGACCCATTTTTTGTAGACCTGTGTTATCATAAGTAGGAGTATCTACGACCCTTCAAATCAAAGTCACGACAAAAATATACGTAAAATAACTTTCAATAATCGTATATTTAGAGATGTATGGTATTGCAATGCATCGGAATGATATAGATAAATTCTAAAATAATTATGGATACTTGAAAGTAGCGGTATTCAAATGATTACATTCATAGAATTCCATACTTCGCTGTTTGGAGGAGCCTTGTTTTTCTTCGTAATTTTCCCGATTCCAAATCTCTCAATTCTATGAAACACTGAACCCTGTCATATGTAAATAACCAAAATTACTTATCACTTGTTTATACGAAAGTGAAAGTTATGTTATCAGTCAAAATCTGTTAAGAAACAGAAGAAAGTCAAAATCACAGATGAAACAGGAAGATAAATGTACTTACCATAGTTTTTGACACTTGCTTACTATTAAGTGGTCGTAAAATGAAAAACAAATAACGTTCAAGTATCACAGAGTCTGCGTAGAAGAAAAAATTTGCGAAATTAAAAACAACCAACCGTTAAATATCACAGACTCTTGCCCAAGAAAAAATTGACGCGATTTTCAAAAAAAAATTCTGAGTTTTTTCAATGTATTGCAAAGTTGTTTCGAATTTTGATACTATCTGTGTATCGATGAAAAAATATAGCAATTATCTTGTGTTAAAAACATCGATACAAAATGTCGATATATTAGAAGTGTATTATCGATAATTCGATATATCAATATCGCCAAACTCTACTAAACGTTCGTTAAACGTGTTAAAAATTTTGATGAATTAAAAATACATCTGCAATATATATTTTGAATTCAGGTTCTATCTTAAGACCTTTGTAGGGAGTAGCACAAAATCCCGAATTATTTAATAATCCGAAGAACAAAATTCCAAATTCTAAGCGTCCAAGTTTTGTTTAAAAATGATTCCTGAGATGCAGAAATGACTCAATAAAAAGAAACAAGGCTAAAATGTAATAATTTCAATTAACGTTTTAATGTTTTTCTCACAAATCATATAACATGTACCTATTTAAAGGAAAATTAAAAGTTTTTATTTACAATTTAAATTATACAGCCTTGACAAGAAAATAGTGACGCTATTAACTTAAGTGAACATGATATGTAATCCTTTTAAGTAAATACATATATCTTTTTCATAATTTCAATTTTTCGAATAATTTTCTTAATTTTTTAAGCTTTTTTTCTCCGGTTGTGCGGCATAGGGCGTCTGACCACCTTTTACGTTTTCTATATTTGTTTTAGAAATTATGCATTCTTTTCATAAATTACATATAATTTCATATAGTCCTATAGACTTTGAGTCGCCTAAGCCAGGCTTCCACGTTTTTTTGACTTCTCGTTCATAATATCAAAAACAGCCCAGAAATCCGGGTTTGGAAAGATGTATGTAGTTTCTTTTAAATCATCTTCGTAATTTTTTCAAATTATAGTTTAAAGCATACTATTAATACTCACCTTTTGAATATTAAAAATATTAGACTAAATACCTTAGAGATGTCATATTTAGATACAAGCCACAACATATAATTTACCAAAATTAAACAGACAACCTTTGATAAAGCCGGCACTGGTACCTATTCAGAGGAACTGAACCTATATCATGGCCGTAATAATTGCATTGGAGTACCTAATAGATGGCAATGTAAGGGGGAAGAAAATCCTTATAGCAATTAGTAAGTGCCTCTGTAAACGAATTAACACTCTTATCGGTGAGAGGGTACAAAGGAATCATTGGAAACGAAACACATCACTGCCTTGAGTAGAGAAGTGTTAACAGGCCTAATTAAGGCATGGCACAGAAAGGAACACTGGATACAATGGAGCAAGATGAAGAATCCGTCTGCTGGGAGTCCAGCAGAATGTAAGAAATAATCCCCAGGAACATACTAGCACCGACCTAGGAAATCGAAGTAAAAGGCGATAGCAGATGAACTCCGTTGCCCCATTATGTGAGACTGTGAGAGAACCAAAAAGGGGCCCACTTTAATGTGGTTGGCTTTTGTTAATTCCCAGAAAGTAGTTGGGTGATATGCACAAATAATCGAAAGGACCGATATTCGACACCAATATCCATAATCTCTGTTAACAGTAAGATTAATAATTACACTCCCGATGGCGAGTGCGAGAAATGGGCCGCGCAGAGAAGAGCCCTAGAGGCGGCTCACCCAGGAGAGGTGGTCTCTCCGGACACTATAGTGGAAGGCATGATTGCCGACGAGGAAGTCTGGAACAACACAGCCAGGTACGTGGAGGACGTTCTTCGACGGAAGAAAAACGACCTGGACCAGCTGGCAACTGGTGAGGGAGTAGGTGCCTGATGGGCAAAATAACAGGACCTTGCCCGAAGTTCCAGACTAGTGTCCGGAGAAGCAAGGCAGGGGTTTCAGTCGGTAAACTGTGCCACAGAAGTCCGACACTTTTCGGAAGTAGTTAGTTCCCAGCGTGCATAAAGTATTTCTCCTCCCTTTCCAAAAAAAAAAATAATTTTTTGATAAGACATCCCTAGGCATGGGGGTGGGAAGGGAGCGAAATGTGCAAATAATGGAAAACGACCGATATTAGTGTCCATATTTTTCTGTTTCGCTGAGATATTTAATAACACTTTCGAAGACGTTAGATACTGCGGTAGTAACACACTTCTAAACATGGGAGAGGGAAGGAAAGAACAGGAAAAAAGAATCTAAATCTACCGATGTTGATGTTGAGTTCATAGTAGAGCAGTAGAGTTCGGGATTATTGAGGTGAACAATAACACTCTAAATGCAGTTGGAGCTAAGACACATCTGGCAATCCTAAGGGTCGGTATGAGAAGGGAGTGACATGTAAAAAAATAAGTAAAAAACTTTTATGTTAAACGGTTTTATTTAACATTAGATAATGTACTAAAAGCTAGAAAATAATTAAATCGCGTAGAACCAAGAACAGTGACTTCCTCTAGTATTGAAGGCCAAAATCTACTTTGGGTCGATGCATCAGGAGATTTGGTCAGTAAAACTGATTCAAAAAGTAAGAGGCGAGGGCCAGGAAGCCCGCAGTTTAAGAGAACAGTATGTAATGCACGTAAGGAGCGAGTAATGTCCGTTATATATTATGCAAAGATACCTATACGTACAGCGTAGATAATTTATTAAAAGAAGAATAGGCCAAATTAGTTCAACTAGCTAACGGAAATAAGGTTTATCCACTGAGATGTGTGAAAATGGAGTGACTTATCATCTATCTTAGTTACAATTTTACTTTCAGTTGTGGGAAACCATTGTTAATTTTCAATGTTTACTGTGAATTCGCAGCTGTTGAGAGCAGAATAAAATAACCAAATATATACGAAATGACCTATTTAATTTTAATCTTTTATATTTTATGCCTTTTGTATATATTTTCTACTCACTGCCTTGTCTCAAACATTTTAAAGAAGAAGATTTTAATTTTTGACACAAAAACTCTGAAAAATATTTTAAAATTTTTATGAATCCAGTCCTTAAACACAATAGTTAAGAAAAGTAAAAAGGAAAAGTTGTACGATGTTGGAAATCTTTTTAGAAATGTAAAACAAAAGACTTCACAATATTGACAACTGCCAGTGAATGACAACTAATGTGTCATGAGTTGTCTCATACTATAGTAAGAGTGATACCGTGGTATTGATACTATGCTATTGATATAATATGTGTGTCAGTAGTATTACACAGAAAGGGACAACTAACGAAATGATATCCCATTTTCTTTACGAAATTTCGGGGCAACCGGCACTTTAGTACATATGTATATCTAAGTGAGTATATCTCATACGAAAGGTCTTATTGTGTACTCCATTTCAGACTGTGAAAGCTAAGGTAAATTGAGCTAAAGTGCAAAAAATAGTTTTTCAAAAAAAAGTTGATCCGACTTCACAAAAAGCGTTAAAAAGCATAAAATAATTTTTAATTTTATATCTATTACGACATTTTGAAGTCGATGCAAATCAAACAAACCAAACAACTACAACAAAAGTATTTAATCGTCTTTTCTTATGATCCCGTGAGCTAAAACGTTCAGGTAGTATTATGTATTATCTTCAATTGTGGTAAAAATTATTTTATGCTTTTTAGCGGTTTTTGTGAAGTCGGTTCAACTTTTTTTTTAAAAACTATTTTATTTTACACTTTTTAGTGTGTTCTACTCTACACTACGAAAAAAGAACCATCCAAATCGGTCCACGCGTTAAAAAGTTAGGTTCAACCACCTACTCGCATCACCATGCCACAAAAAAATTTATTTTTTTTTTGGTTTCAATCAAGGAACATTCTCAACCCAACAGAAAAAGAATCATCGAAATCGGTAAACGCGTTACGAAGTTAGACTATTCCTCTCCCGCCCCCTGCCTCACCCCCCACCATAGGACCAAATTATTCTCCTATAAGCAATGGGGGATCATACTCTGTACAACAAAAAAGAACCATCCAAATCGGTCCACGCGTTACAAAGTTAGGTTACACCCCCACCTCACCAACATTTTTTCTCATGATACCAACCAGGAAACATACTCTACCCAACGAAAAAAGAATTATCCAAATCGGTCCACGCGTTACGAAGTTAGACTACCTCTTCCCCCTCCTCATACCCTAGGGAAATTTTTTTCTCCTATTCGCAATGGGGGATCATACTCTGTGCAACAAAAAAAGAACCATCCAAATCGGTCCACGCGTTACAAAGTTAGGCTTCACCCCACCCCTCCCAAAATTTTTTTGACATGGTACCAATCGGTGTACATACTCTACCCAACAAAAAAAGAAAAAGAATCATCAAAAGCGGTCACAACGTTACGAAGTTATGTCAGACATAACAAAAAATAAATTAATTAATTAAAAACACGTCGAACTTTGAACTTCTTTGTTTTTGGGAAGTCCGTTAAAAACTACTTTATGGTGTAAATGAATGCTATGTCAATATTTCTCCGAATAAAATAAAAAATAGGACTCACAAATTCATCAACTTTTTTGCACCTTACTGTACCCGGGTTATTATCTACTTTTGGATTGGGCACTCAGTGAGTGGGCTTAGTTTTGCTTTTTAACTGGCTTTCCAAAAAGGAGAAGTTCAACATGCATTATTATGTTATTTTTTTTTATATATGAGCGGGCATGACTTCGTAACATACATTCTGGATGAGGTTGGGGAGGGGTAGGAAGCGGTACTAAACATCGTAACACGTGGAACAATTTGGATGATTCTGATTTTGTTGTATATGGAATGTGTTCCGTCCCCTATTTCTCCAATGACAAAAATGTAGTAGCTAGGTTAGTAGTGGGGAGAAGCCTTACATCGTAACGCGGTGACCAGTTTATATGACTGTTTTGTCTAGAACTGGAAGACGGAGTTGAATCAATTGGTTGAGCGGCGTGGCCACCATGCCATGATCCCAGGTTCGTCTCCCCGTGGGTTTTTAAAATTGAATTAAAACATCCGCTCCGTCTATGTGCTGTTGTCTAGCTTTCCAGTTCCCTCACTCCCCTATTTCCCTTCCGACAAATCCATGCTAACACATCAAAGGTTGTCCCCGAAAAAAGGTTGTCGAAAAAAAAAATTTCTCTATTGTTACTATGAGAACCACTTTCTTGCTTTGGGTAGGGGCAGGGGTGCAGTGTATAGAGTAAAGTTGTGTTCTCTTTATTCACACAAGAAGCCTTTTTCGAGTATCATATGTAAAGTAAATAAAAAGTTAAAAGTAGACAGATATCACGTAGGTAAAGATTTCATTTCACATTACTGTTGTACGTGTTCAGCTGGCAGACGCATTTAGGTTTATGCAGACATGGCTCATTTAATCCACTAGCCCATAATCTAGTTGATATTGTTATTGTCAATGAGTAATTAGGCATTTATTTTATTTATATTCTTAAGATATTATTTTGTAAACAATGTTACAAAGCACGATTTTGCGTAAAATTTTACGTTTTTGCTTTTTTTTACTTATATTGTTTCAACTGTATTCTTCTTGCATCTAATATTATATTGTTACAAGTGCAGACTTAATAAACACTAAAAAATAGTAAACTTAAGAATAAGATCAAAATTTATAAACCACAATTAAACAAGTTCCATTGACCAAAGCACCGCATGGGTAATAGTCCGGGCGCAATGGGGGGGGGGGGGGTTATGTATGCAATTTGGGGTCCCCTCGGTAACTTTTCATATTTTTATGTTTTTCGGCACGCAGAATCGATTTTGCGAGGTTACCAGGCTCAAAAATGGGTCGTTTTCGAGATATGGCCCGAATTTAGTCAAAACTGGTGGTTTTTCTGAATTTTCCAAAAAAATAAAAAAAATTTAAATATTATTACTGGTATAAGTAATTATCGTGCTAAGGGATTTAAAAAAAAATTTGCGCAAAAAGTTATAGGGTTGTAAACTTTTGCATTTTTGCACTTTTTCTCGTGATCATACCTTTTTTGAAAAATCATAACTATCGCCACCGTTGCAGTAGAACGGTGATCTTTAGTGATTTGTAAAGGTCGTTACATGCCGTTCCGAATAAAATATAATTTTCCAAAAAACAAAATTTAAAAAAAAATATATTTTGAGTTTGAAAAATATTTTTTGGTTTTTTACGCAATACTTGATCATAAATTTTTTTCATATATTTTCAACTGAAAGTGTTATCTCAGCTTTAAAATCATCTATCATTTAGAGTGGCAAAGCAATCTTAAGTGTAAATTTTTGATTTTTGAAAGCCCGCGCACGCCTTTTTTGCTTGTTTGTTGCTTAGAACAGATGAACATAACTCTAAATGATAGATGATTTTAAAGCTGAGATGACACTTTCAGTTGAAAAAATATAAAAAAAAATTGATGAACAAGTATTGTGTAAAAAACCAAGAATATTTTTCAAAGTCAAAATTTTTTCTGTAAAAATTTTGTTTTTTGGAAAATTATATTTTTATTCGGAACGGCATGTAACGACCTTTACAAATCACTAAATATCACCGTTCTACTGCAATGGTGGCGATATTTATGATTTTTCAAAAAAGGTATGATCACGAGAAAAAGCGCAAAAATGCAAAAGTTTACAACCCTATAACTTTTGCACAAATTTTTTTTTAAATCCCTTAGCACGATAATTACTTGTACCAGTAACAATATTTTGGTGAAGTTTGAACAAAATCGGAGACAACGAATTTCTTCACCTGGTACACTTGAGGAATTTTGCCCCATTTAAATACTCTATAAGAAATGTGAGGCATTTTTTGCAAATTACAGCTAAACCAAGGACTTCAGGAAAAAAATGCTACAGACATAAATTGTTTAAAATCAAAAGATCTTTCACATAAAGTTGGTTAATAATTTAATTTTTTTTTATTTTTTTGGAAAATTCAGAAAAAGCACAAATTTTGACTAAAATCGGGCCATATCTCGAAAACGACCCATTTTTGAGCATGGTAACCTCGAAAATCGATTCTGCGTGCCGAAAAACATAAAAATATGAGAAGTTACCGAGGGGACCCCGAATTGCATACATAACCCCCCCATTGCGCCCGGACTATAAGTGCTTAACACTAAATCTAGGAATCTACACTGGAAGACTGCGTCAGCCCCGAAGATGAAAGACTGTCCATGAAGCATAAAGAACTTTGCGAGGCCGACGATTGGGAAGGAAACAACAAGAAGACATCCAGTTTTAATGTAGGCTGTTCTTTTACGTTTGACCAATCATTCTCTTGTTTGCTACTTACATTTTCTGAGACTTGCTGATTGCAGTTAATACTGAAAGGTATATTGCTAATACTTTTATAGTAAATGTTTTCATTTCCTTTGCTACCGTTGTTGGGGAGAGAGTTTTCAATATTGGAAAAACGTTTCTTATGTATACATATGCTTTGCATAAGTTGCTTGCAATTTCATTTCTGTGCCATGTCATTATGGAAGAATAATTTAGCGAATGAAAAGTGAAACTTTTACTTATTAACCTTTATCTATGCATAAATAGTATAGCCAAGGAAAGGCAAATGGTAAGCCTTACGTCCTTAATAACTAATTAATACCTGGAAAATTAACTATGTAATTATTTGATAGATTTGTCCAGTTGTACTAGGCAAATAATCAGAGAAGAAAACTTGTAGGAAAATGATAAACATATTGTTACACATGATTAAGTTAACAATTGATTAAGGAATTTAGTGCAAAGGTAAACCATGATCAAAATATTAATATTTGTTTTTACTGTTCATTACTATAATTCCAAGAAAAATTTCAATGTAATCGAGTGGAGTGTCCTATGAAAGCTTGCAAAAGCATTAGTTCAAAAATATATATGAAGTTATACCTGCACAAAGTTGTCTTCAGATTCATTTTTAAAAATCCTTAAAATCACTGTTTTCTGCCTTATCTCCAATAGTACAACTTCGAAAAATTTTTGAAACTTTTATCATAAGGTGTAGATTAAGTGAATATTATCAGGAGTGTATTACCTTTGTTAATTTATTTGATATATAATAACAAAGATCAAAAAAGGGGTTGACTGTATCTGCTTTTACATGACCGAGGAATTGAAGCGTGACGTTTGCTCGCCCTTTTGCTTAATTCAAATGTTTATTTTAAAAGCGTACGGCGTATTAGTTGCGCAAGTTCGACTTGCACTTGGTTTTTACTTTATATGTTAATCGAAATATAAATTCTCAGTGCAGTAATTAGCAAAGTTCATATTTTTATAGAATTAACCCTTCTAACTCAGAAGGCGCACTTCACAGGCCGAAGCCTGGAACCAATTGACCTATTCACCAGAATATAACATATATTGAGGTGAATGAGGCTCCCACAACCCATGCAAAGAAAAATATTAGTAAACAAAAAACCAAAACACGTCCAAACAAAACTATCAGGGGTGCATTGATAACAGAGATCGCTTAAGCAAATCCTTAGCAAGAGCCAGGTCAAAAATAGGACACATATTCACGGCTCTACACATGCGATTAATAGGCTCATGCATACCATAGTTATACCGAGAATGAACAACATGTTGTAAAGGCAATCTCCTTAACCTATACGGAGTATGCCTATAAGTAACCAAACTTGCAAGAGAGCGAGAATCTATATTCGAGTTCAAAAGCTGGTGAATAAATACTAGGTCAGCAACTCTACGTCGTTCCTCCAACGAGTGCATATTAAGCAATCGGAGGCGATCCTCATAAGGAGGAAGCCTTAATGGATCATTCCACGGGAGGTCCCTTAGTGCGAACCTAACAAAGTTCTGCTGCACCGATTCAATGCGTCTAGAATGAACAGCATAGCAAGGAGACCAAACCTGAGATGCATATTCGAGAATTGGTCTAACTAAAGAAAAAAATAAGTGAATGAGGGTCTGTCGATAAGAAAACTCCCTTGACCATCGGTTAACAAAACCCAGGACAGAATTACTCCGAGATACGATATGGTTTATGTGCAGCGTGAAATCGAGTTTTCTATCTTGCTTTACACCAAGGTCAGTAGCGGACTCCACATGACGGATAGTAGTTTCCGCAAAGGTATAATCAAAGACAAGCTGATTGATGATCCTAGAAAAAGACATAACTTCACATTTATCCAGGTTTAGTTGCAGTCAATTTGAGGCACACCAAATCCTGAAGGTATTCAAATCATCCTGGATGCAGGAAGAATCATAACTGTTTCTAACGCATGAGAAAAACTTCATATCATCAGAGTAGATTAAAACTTTGGAGTGCTTAATCAGAGGGATAATGTCGTCAATGGCTAGAATAAACAGCAACGGCCCCAGATGGCTACCCTGCGGCACACCACATGAAGCCCTAACGACTCTGGATAAAGTATTACGGGGAGAGACACGGTAAGTCCTATTTTTTAAGTATTCAAGCTTAAGCATAAGCATAATCACGGAGTGAGGGAGCTTATCAAATGCCTTGCTGAAGTCGGTGTAGACACAATCAGTCTGGAGACCTTGTTGGAAGGCAGAGATAATGTGGGATGTAAATTCTAGCAGGTTAGTTGTCGTCGATCTACCAGGCAGAAAGCCATGTTGATTAGATGAAATTAACCCCTTAAATTGCCCAACAAGCATATATAACAGATTCGAACAACTTGGGTATGCAGGAAAGCTTCGCGATTGGCCTATAATTTGTTATGAAGTTTTTATGCCCCTTTTTATAAACAGGGATTATAAAGAAGCTCTTCCATAACCTAGGAAATCTACCGGCCTGAAGAGATTAATTGAAGATGAGTTCCAATGGAGTGAGTAAGGCATCAGAACAGGAATTCAAGAATGCGGGTGGAAGACCATCAGGACCAGAGGAAAAGTCCAGTATAAGCTCCTTGATACCATTCAAGATAATATTACGAGATATAATGGGCAAAGCAATGGAGGTAGCGGGACGGTTTTGGATATGGCCAAAATCATCCAGGGAAGGCACAAAGTTGCCTGGTGAAAAAGGCACCCTCAAAAAACAATGCAAAGTTATCGGCAATATCGGGCGCGCTACAACTAGAGGATCCATTATACCACATTGTAGATGGATAATTATCAGTTTTCTTCTTCAAATTTACAAATTTAAAAAAGGTACGAGGATCATTATGCAAGTTACTGCGAATATCATCAAGGTATTCCCTATATAAGGATGAAGATAACGCTAAAAAGCAGTCATGACAATATACGAATTCAGAATAAGCTGACGTGCTACCACAACGTAATTAGGTTTTCCATAGTTTATTTTTTTTATTCTTAAGACTCCGTAGTTCCCTAGTATACCACGGGGGAGAATGGCAGGATGATCTTGACCACTTGAGTGGTACACAGGAATTAAACAGATCATAAATCTTATCATAAAATACAGAAACACAATCGTCGACATCACAATCATAAAAAAGTTATGGGAAATCGATTGAGAGGATCCTGTTTGAAAGATCAGAGAAGTCCGCCCTTTTAAAATCAAGAACGTACTGATCTACGTTGGGGTCAACAATATTAGAACCATCGTAGCAAAAATAGATGGAAATGGGAGGGTGTAAACTGTCGATAGCGGATAATTTGCGAGAATTTGGCTCAATTAAAGTATTACTCGAATCGGAAGAAAAGATAAGATCTAACTGCCTTCCCATAGAGTTCTTTACATCACTCATTTGGTGTAAACCAGAGGAGGAGATAGCGTCAAGAAAATGGGAGTCTTTAGCAGCAAGACAGTTTGAAGGAAGGTAGTCATCGTCATCAGCGTTGAATACCCATTGAACGTTGGGTAAGTTAAGGTCACCAAGAAGGATAATTTCGTCCTCAGGGTTTGTCATATTATCAATAAAATCTAAGCTAAGAATTAAAACATCGTAAAACTTCGACCATTTGCATCAGCAAAGTTTGTTAAGTTTGGAGGGATATAACAACATAGCAGGAAATATGCATCTTCCCCAGAGATATCTTAAGAGCTAAGAGCTCGATTGAGAGTGTGTCGGAATAAGCAGGTATATCAACAACGCCGCAATCCAAATGCGATTTACATGCAAGCAGCACACCGCCACCACGAGCCATAGAGTCAGAGTATCTATCCTTACGAAAAATCTGATAGGACTCGTCAAGAATTTCTGCATCGTTAAAACCATTATGAAGCCAGATCTCGGTCAGAGCGACGACGTCGTAACAACAAGCAAGAGAAGCCTGAAATAACTGGCTTGTACTTAGTTTTTTTGGTTGTTAGAAGACGTTCTGTTTTGAGAGCTTCCCGCGACCCTACGACGGGGCACAAACTCGTGTGTATTGCATTAAAATAAAAATCAGTTACCTTAATGCAATTACCAGAGTACTTAATGATCACCCTTATTTCTCTCCAAGCTTAAAAATGGATTTGCTCCAGTTTTGCTCTGTCTTATTTTGTTATCGCCTGCAGTTAACAAAACAAAGCCACGCTGAGAATTTAAACACTTAAGGAAATGTGAAAACGCTTGGTAAAATTGTATAAAATTAATGAATAGTATTAGTCCATCACTAGTCCAAATTATATCAAGGAATATACGGAAAACTACTGAAATTTTTAAATCTATTTGTTTGCAATTAACGATATTTTTTTATCGAAGTTTTTCACTTTTTACCCTAACCTGTTACTCGCCCAGAGAAAAACTACACTTGTGTATAAATTCATTCAATAACTTCAACTATCTTTTACTTTTTTGTAATTCTCTTATTAATATCTCACAATTATTATTGCAATATGTAATAAAACCAAAAGCTTACCGTTAAGGAATAAAAGTTACACCTGAGTCATTTAATTGAAAAGCATTCTTGTGAAAATTACTTTCATTACGCACTCCTTTCCTTTAATATAAATTGTTTTAAGTGTCATCATTGTACCTCGTCGAAGTGACTGAGTTTTGCTCAAAAATTTAAATTTAAATGGATGAGTAATAAAAGAATAAATCCATTGCCGAACAAATGTGAATCACTTTCTGAATAATGCCATAAATTTCGCGAACTGCTCTGTTGTAAGAACGAAAACGCCATTAGAAAACGCGAAGAAATTTATACATATAAAAGTAAGGCTCCCTCTCTTGAGATAACTTTGTCCTCAATTGGACCCGAAATGTAATACAAAACCGCCGTCTATTGGAGGTATTAAAAACAACTCGAAAAATTCAATATGTCGAAGGCTCAATTATAAAGAGCCATCAGGAGCACCTGGTCCATCTGAAACCACCACGTAAAGCGCTTGCAATTACTTGGCGGTACCAGCTGCGCTCTATGCGAGCCGTTTGGTGCGCAAAGGAAAAACGTACAAAAATCTATAACAATAAATTTGGATTATTCCATCCCGAAGGATATTAAGGACGATATGACAAATTTATCGCTGGCCTGGATTGCCGGAAAAGGCAAATGAATCGCAAACTTGCGATAAGTTCTGTTGTCCAGAGTGTTTAGGAAGAAGCAATTTGTCTGCTGTGAGCAGCATTTCAAGTGTTGTTAAAGCTCGTAATTAAACTGGACCAGCACTGGATTTATTGTAAGCTGTATAACGAGTGTAAATGCCCAATAAAATTTCTGCTTCCTTCAAATCCTTGCAACAACAGTGTAGGTGATTTTCTTAAGACATTTCTTGCTTATATATTTTCACGTTACTCACCTTAAAAGTATAGTAACTGTTATGATATATCAGCTAATTATGTCATTTACACTTTTTTTTTATTAGAATAAAATGGTATTGTGGGCAAATTTTATTTTCAAAAACAGTACAAAAACAGCCAAACAACCCAAAAATTTGCAATCCCATTTAAATCTGTTGACTGGAAATCTACGATGAAATGAAATAATTGCAAAAAGCGAATAACAAATTACGACCACTGCGATATTTTTATTTTATTCTGAAAATTGAATGAAAACAATTTTTGTTATTGAAACTTACAAATTTATTGTATCTGAATATGCTTTTTCAGTTCAGTTTTTGTCGTCCTTTTCATATTTCTTACTAAGCACACAGTTTTGTATAGCAAAAATATATAATACTACTTGGTGCCCACAGTTTTCGTCTACAAAGTACTATGCTAATGAAAAAGGTTGAATGTTCAAATCAACTAGGGTGGGCCCTGCAAATTGATAACGAACAAGTTTTTCGTTAGGCGTCTTAGTATCCCTTGATAGATTAGAGATGGTTGTCAGATTTGAGTAAAGCTTTTGATAAACTCTCTCACTCCGTGATTGTATTCAAATTCAAGGGGCTGGGTTTCCCCCGTGGCTTCATCTGGTGTTATGACACCGCCCTCATTCAAAATGACTTAGACACGTTACTATAGTGGTGCGAGGCACAATGGCTTACATCTCAACTTTGAGAAATCTGAGGCCATGTGCTTCTCCAGGAGCCTTAATCCACAAAATTTTGACTACAGCTTTGTGGGGAATGTCCTCCGTCGCGTGCGGTCCGTTACTGACCTGGGGTTAAACTCGATAGGAAACTTGACTTTACTCTACATATTAATTATATTGTGTCTAGCGGTAGTTTAGTCTTGGGCTTTGTTAAGCGTTGGTCTAGAGAGTTCTCGGATATACCATTTGAACTGCTCCTTAGTTAGACCTATTCTAGGATATGCATCACAGGTCTGGTCGTCCTACTACGCTACTCATTCCAAGCCGGACTAATCGGGGCAACATAATTTCGTCAGATTTTCGCTAAGAGGCCTCCCGTGGGACGATCCGCTTAGACTCCCGCCCTACACCGACAGCCTCCGTTTCTTTGGTTAGCCTTCACTCGCGAAAAGACGCAAAGTCGCTGACTTACGTCTTTATTCACCAACTCTCTTGTGATACTCTTGTTAGCAAGGTTTCCTTCAGGTATCCTTGCATGTTGACCCATCCAGATCAAATTCTGGCATGCATGTACCAATTAATCGTTTATGTAGGGCTGTTAATGAATATCCTAATTTCGATTTAACTCTTAGCAAGGAGGCACTTAAGTACTATATATTCTCTGTGTTTCCATGACTATCTGTTATGAATGTTGTCTGATGGGTTTCCTAATTTCTTTTCTTTCTATTATTTCCTTTTGCTTATTTTTTTCCTATGCATGTTAATGTGGGAGCCTTATTCCACCGTTTGGATGGAATTGAGTGTCAATTGATTCTTGGCTCCAGAAGTGTACCTTCTGTGTTAGAAGGGTTAATTCTATATATAATGAATGAATGTCTTTGCACGTAGCGGTAGTTTTTATTTAAATACGTATTTTTTCGAAGTCTCCAATTAGAAAGAAGTAAAAGTCTTTTTAAAAAAAACCGCTACGAATATGTTAGTTATGCATATTCGAAGAAGCGATTCTGCCATTAGATCACTATTTTTCCTGCAGGCGTTTGATTGATTTGTATAACTTTATTAATTGTTTTACATTTGTTAATAAAAATTCATATAATATAAGTTTATAATGTAGGCTAAATAATATAGTTTTTTCCAAATCCTAACTGAGTAACCTAGTTAGCCAAAAAGACCTCTCACGATGGTGTCCATATTACTAAATTATGTATGTATTTTATTTAGGACATAGTAAATGTTTCTTATAAAATAAAAAACCTAACACGCTTTGGTTGGTTGGCTGTTCCAGTTTCTATAGGATTCACATCCGGTGAATTGCCTGGACAATACCAAACATTAATTTCCTCATTTTCCAGAAAACTTCAACAAAGTATGACAGTGTGTATTTCGATCGTCTGTCCATGTAAAATCTCCTAACTGGGACACTCGGTAATCGGGACAAACTCCCAACTGAGACCACTATTTCTTACCTTCGGAATTTTCATATAAAATACCCTAGATAATCGGGAAACCTCTCACTTAGGTCGTGGAGTAGTAAATATTCTAATTTTAGAGTTACTTAGAACACCTGCAATCGGGTTGCACCTCTAAAATGAAACGCTAAGCACAGAAAATTCATAAAATATGAGTTCTTTAATTGTGAATTCAAAGTTTGAGACGTTAAGGTAGGGGAACTAGGAGTTTCCGTCGCTACACAGGACAATGTATAATGGTTCATCAAAAATTGAAAAACTGTTCGCATGTAGTAATGTGGTAATTTCTATGAACTTTCAGTTTTATTTCCATTATAGATTCTAGTCATACATATTAAATTGATTTGAATTGCAATGGTTCTTGTATTTTCCAGCCGTTTAAACCAGCATTTTTCTTCAGTTGTATGCTGCCATATATGCTATGCATAAGCGCATACAATTTGAGAGAAAGAGCGGAACACGCTTTTATTAAATTTAGTTCTATTGAAGGTGTAAGGTGGAGCTAAAATTTCAATCAGCAGTAATTCAATTCATTCCAATTTATTAAACGAAACTCTACACAAGTAAGATATAAATAACAAGTCTTCTATACACAGGGTGTACCAATTCTAAAGGTCAATACGAGTATAAGTGATAGCTCTCACCTAGAGAAACAAAAAATTATATGACAGGGGGGGGGGGGGGGTTACAGGCTGATTCATAAATTTCAATTTTTCATGGTATGCACATTACTCTTTTATTTTTATTTTTTGATCTACCGAACATAGCGACATCAAACAGACGCTAAAAAACTCATATTACAATGACCTTTCTAAAATTCTCAATAATGTTGATCAAACTCGTAGCACTGCAAGTACAGTCACTTCCAAAAGTGAAAAAAATGGTTTGGGATTACCTAAAATTCCGAATTTTCCCAAAATTTCTCCGAAATTCATGTAATTAGTACACCTCTTTTTTATTTTTATTGGATTACCCATCATATTACCTTTCCAAAAAAGTGCAACATGGCAAGATAGACAAAGGATTAGAAAAACCGCATCCTTAGAAATCCCTGACTACCTTATTATTTTATTGCACTTTAGGTAATATAGTATAGGTAATATAATAGGTCTTAATTTTTATTATTGCTGCAAAAAAGTTATAAAAATGTTAATGTAATTTTGTTTTATTGCCGATATTAGCTTGTGTTAGCTAGAATTCAAACCCCCTGTATCCTGGCGTTCTGTTATTCGTACCTGATAAAAATTTTGCTATAAAAAATGGTCGGTCAGCAAGAATACCTATCATAGTTGAAAATCAAATCAATTCTTACGGGTGTTTTTAAGCAAAAATTATAAAAAAATGGTAGAATTTACTTTTGAGGAATACATGGACATTATTTACATTTATGGTGTAGTGACAGAAACGAGAGAGCGGCTGTACTGGAATTTCAATGGAAATTCCCTAATCGGCGAGCACTCCAAAGAGGGGTATTTAAACGGACTTTCCGAAGATTAAGAGAAACACAAAGTGTAACTTCAAACGACAGGGAGACACGACCCGAAACTTCGGAAACTTCTGCCCATGTCGAGCAGCAAGTAATCACCATCGTGAGGCAAACGATTAGGAGTGTCTTCCACTAAGGTTTGGAGAGTTATTAATTAGAGATGGGCGATACTGTATCGATATACCGAAGTATCGATACTTTGCTTTCAATACTTCGAGGTTTTGTAATCGGTAAGCAAATCGATATTTTGATATTTCTCAACGATAAAGTTGTTGCAAATTGTTTTGCAACAACAAAAACAAACCAATAAGATAATAATTGTAATTTCTATGCAATTTTAACACCATATATAATTTTGTATCCATATGGTTCCAATACTTTACAGTATCGATACTTCTTCAACGGTATACATGTATCTAAGTACCGAAACATGCGGATATATTGCAATGCCAAGTATCGATACTTTTCGATTCGGTTCCCATCTCTATTATTAATCGAGAGGGATTACGTCCGTATCACCATCAGCCAGTCCAACTGGAAGGAGATTCTGAGAGAAGACTGGAATTCAGCACTTGGCTTCTGGAACGCGACGTTGACGACAGGGCATTTCTGGACCAAATTCTATGGACAGATGAATCTCAATTCACTAGGGATGGTATCGGGAACTTCCATTACCTCCATACCTGGTCGAAGATTAGCCCACACAGGACAAAGGTGACCTCATTCCAGCAGAGATTCAGTCTCAATGTTTGGGCTGGTATCATAGGCATACCTTTAGTAGGACCAATTATTTTACCAAAATACTCAACAGTCAAATTTATGCGGATTTTTTGGAAAATACACTGCCGGATATAATCTCTGCATAATCCATCGGACATGTTTTACCAACACGATGGAGCACCAGCGCATACTGCTAACATTGTGAAGGCAATACTAAATGAAAAATTTCCTAACCGCTGGATTGGAAGAGGTTCCCCGATTTCTTGGCCTGCTAGACCTGCAGACCTTACCCCATTGGACATTTTCTTATGGGGAACAATGAGGGATGAAGTTTATTCAAGCCTTGTTAACACTAGGGAGGATTTAGTTAGCAGAATTGGGAATGCAGCGACGAAAATACGGGAGAGACTGGTTGCAATACGCCTTAAACAGGGACTTAGAAGGAGATTTTTGGCATACCAATAAAGTGTCGGTGGTCATTTTTAACAGCTTTTGTAACCTATCAAGATTAATTGCAATTATTTTCAAATTCAGCAAAAAGCATTTTAGAATTAATTTGAGTTTAATTTCTTTAAATTGTTGATTTGTATAATATTCTCCGATAGGATATCTACGTATCAATTTCTACATACTTTTTTTACATGGGCATGTTGTATCTTTTTAGAAAGGTAATAAGATGAACAATAAAATAAAAATAAAAAATAGGTGTGCGTATTACATGAATTTTGGAGAAAATTTGGGAAAATTCGGAATTTCAGGTAATCGCAAACCATTTTTGTCACATTTGGAAGTGACTGTACCTGCAGTGGTACGAGCTTGATCAACATTGTTGAGAATTTTGGAACGGTAATTGTGATAGTAGTTTTTTAGCGTTTGTTTGATGTTGCTATGATGTTTGCTAGATCAAAAGATAAAAATAAAAGAGTAATATGCATACCATGAAAAACTGAAACGGTTGAGATTGACCCCCCCCCCCCCCCCCTTTGCCATACAATTTTTTGTTTGGGTAGGTAAGAGCTATCATTTAAACTCGTATTGACCTCTAGAAATGGTACACCCTGTATGTGCAGGAAACTGTAATGTTAAAATCTAAACAAATTACAATAATCCATAAGACTATACTAAAACTACTAAATTTAGGAACTATATATAACTAAGTGCATATGTGTGATACTAGCAAAATTATATAGTATTACTAGAAACAAATGTAAAAACAATTACATATTTGTTAGTATCCCTTTTACCAATGATTTAACAATATTATTAAAAATTATGATCACGAAAGAATTTCTTAAGGGGTTTTGGTGATGAACATTTTTTTCCCGATTGAATTTTTTTTAATAATATGATTGTCAGACGTCCTAAAAACCTTCTCCGAAAATTTGAATTCGATACGCCGACCCTAAGTGCCTTAACCGTCGCTTGTAATGTCGCGCGCCCAGGTATAAATATAAAGGGAGTTGAACTTTATACCGCTTTATCTCGAAACACCTTTTTTTTGCTTGGCGTTCTCAATTGCAAGAGAACGGATTGACCGAATCCACTTTTTTTTTTGTTCTTTTTATTTAACCAAATTCTAGGCATTGACCAGAGCTTAATTTGAACAAATCTTTTTTCATAAATTGACCCCCTCCTATAGGCGGTCAAAACATGTGTTTTTTCAACAATCGTATTAAAGCGTGCGCCATTTTTGAACGGGTGTAAGTTTTTTAATTTTCTCTGGTCAATGCCTGATTGCAGGTCTTACAAATATAAATCAACATGATTTTTTCAATTAAGATACTCGGGAGAGTCGCTATCACCCCCGCCGCACAAGGTGATACAAATTTGATCTTTGTCGCCACGCCATCTACAGGAAGGAAAGGAAATTGAAAAAGGTCCCTCCGTTAGTGTAATGTTTATTCGTAACATGTAGGAATCGAATAAAACGATATCGATATGTTCAGTTGTTTATTATTGACAGTTTCCAGAATATACTCTTTTATTACCTCTTTCTCATCACCATAACCCCTTAAATATACCACTGCTACCCGCTCCAATAATGCGGATTGGAAGTCGATTCCACAGTCTGGCATAATAAGAGCATTCGTGCGCGAAGAACGAGCGAAAACGAACCCGTTATAAAGGTATTCGGGTAATTCATAAGCAAGGATAATGTAAAGGAAAATCAGTATTCGTTTTTGAATAAAGTGCAAGATAGAACAAGCAACCGCAGAATTAACATATTCGGAAACGTGGTCGAAACGGCAGAGGCCATAAACATAACAAACTGCAGACTTAAAAGCCACACTCAACTTGCGGGAAGAGGTCGAATCAAGGCAGGACCCATACACCTCACAACCATAAGTTATCAATATTAAGATAATAGCACGAACCAGCAGAAGTTTGGTGGAAACAGGGATATAAGGGGCAGAAACACGAGGCAATCGAAGCGTTGCATACACTTTAGAAACAACACTATTAACATGATTATTCCATGTCAGAGATTTATCAAAAATTATTCCCAAGTTTTTTACGTTGTCTCGGTACTCAAGTTGGCTATTGTTAAGTATAACTGGCGGGAAGTACAAAGCGTCAAATACGTTTTTATAAATAACAATGGAACTAGATTTCGAAAGATTTAAATCCAGGGCATTAGATTAGGACCAGATAAAAATCGCTGAGACATCCGCATTAAGTTTTTCGATACCCTCTTTAATAAGTACCAAGGGCGTGGAAATATCAAGTTGCAGGTCGTCCAGGTAAGGATGAAAGTTAGAAAACTTAATTACACTAGGGAGATCATTTATAAGCAAAAAGAAAAGGAGAGGAGGACCTAATATAGACCCCTGTAGAACGCCGCAATTGATTGTCAACAGACTGGAGAAGGAGTTACTACAAATCGATCACGTAGCTTCACTAGTAGCAACAGATGATTAACTTTATCGAATGCTTTGGAGAAATCGAGAAGGGCGAGTTAGTGACTTCATCATTATCAATAGCTGCAGGTATGTCGTATGACACCTACGGTAATGCCGTGGCACAGCTATGTGCATATCTTAAACCAAATTTGAAAGGACTCAAGACATTTATTGACTCGAAATATAGAGTTATCTGCTTTCGCATACTTTAGAGAGAAAAGGGAGGATAGATATTGGTCTGTACTCATTTATATTTGACGACGATTATTTCTTAATCGGGATAACTTTTGCCTGTTCCCAAGTAACGGGAAAGGGGGAAGTTACGATAATTGTGTTAATAATATGTGTAAATGGGTAGATGATTTTCGGGATGATTAGTTTAATAACTTTAGGGTGAATAAAATCAAGCCGATGGCTTCAGATTGATTCGAGTACACTGCCTAAAGGATGTCATACGCACAGAGATGGGTAAAGGAAAATCCATCAAAAAAGGAGTTGAAACTAGGTATTAAGGAATCAGATATCGGGTCGAAATCGGCTTGAAAGATTTGCCGACGGACGGACAGGTGAAAGCAATATAAAGTAAAAATACATTAAGTAAAATTTTACCTTCCTCCGTGTTTTGAATGGTAATAAGCTTAGGCGATTCAATTTCTCAATGAGGACTTTAGGTGTATACGATTTCTAGGTTAATATAAGGACACTGAAAAAATATTTCCGGCCTATAGGCTACATCATGCCTACTTTGTAGAGTTGTTTATTTATTTTACTTTTCTTTAAATTATTCTTATTTCTAATAAATGAATAAAATTTAAAGGGTGTTTTGAGGCAGGGTGTAAGTATTTTATAGGTCAATAAGGTGCATCGTTATGAATATTTTTAACCAAATATGCTCTTATCCAAACGATATTGGCTTTTTTTGTTAATTTGCGCAAAATAGGTTATGGGTATGGTTTGAAGTTAATAAAACAGCAGTAGTACAATTGATAAAATTCTTTATATATTTTTTTACTTTGCTATGATACATTCTGCAAAACAGCTTCTATTATGAACGCCTTACAATACCGATATCCCATTTTACGGAAAATACCAAGCTGCCAATATCTCAAAACGGTTAAACTTTTTATTGTATGTACAATATTCAAAAAATAAATGTAAATACTTTATGCTTTTATTAAATTTTACTTATTTTATGTATTTTACTTCGTTTTTATTAACTTGCTTTCTTGTCTGTTTGTCTGTTCGGTAGAAAAGTTGCAATCGATTTTAAGCTAACTTCCCGTTGAGCCAGAGACTTGACACTTTAAATATAGCTCGAAACTTGATGACAATGAAATATTAACTCGCTTTCTTGTCTGTCTATTCGTTAGGGTTCCATATAGAATCATATTACTTATCTCATGTTAATCTCATCAAATTTTTAAAATCTTTTGAAAAACTACTCAGACAAGACTTAAAAGTAGAAAATAATTATTTAAATAAAAAAAATATTTAAAATGCAAAACGTGTAATAGGTAACACAGGCCTGCGAGATTTTTCCCCCTGGACGATGAATAGTTGTTTCCGAGGTAATTTTTCCCGCTGAAACCGAATCCAGGCTCAGAATTGCTCTATTACGTCAGGTTTTTGAAATATTCGAACCTAAAAGTGCAAAAACACTGTTTTTTTTACATATTTGAGGTTATATAGCACAGCTGAACATTTTTAGCTTGAGGCATTTTGTTTCTCTCTGATGCAAATGTTGAGAAATGACTCTTTCGGATCCGTTACGGGACAAAACTGAGATCCAGAGATGCCAGACGGTATGGAGCAAAAGTCGCCGAACCGCGATGCTTAAGTCGCCCAAAGTCGCTGCGCCAATATTTGGAATCGCCCAAAAATCGCCTTTTGATTTTATATTCATTAAAATTGTTGTTTTTACAACTTTAATGTAATATTAATTACAAAATAACAACAACAGATACAGTTAACACAAATTTAAAATTTTGATAGAGGCGTCGTGAAAAACAAAACATACTCTTAATTATTTAGTAATGGAAGTGACTATTTGCACTTACGTGTACTTACGTGTAGTTTTGTATTCGGGAAAGTTGCTCTTTTATGTACTACTATACAAATATATTCCATGGCCGGAGGACAGTTAATGAAGTAACTAAAAGTCACATCTCTTCCTCCCAGAAAGTCTAATAAAGTGTTGCCGCTAATACACGTAAGTACACGTAAATACATGTAATTACAAATAGTCAGTACTCGATAGCAAAAATTTTTCTACTGTGACAGCAAATAGCCCAAAAGCGTCCAGCAAGAATTAAAAAATCGCCCAAAGGCGCCCAGCAAGAATTAAAAAATCGCCCAAAAAGTGCCTAGTCGCAGAGAGCAAAATTTTGTCGCCCAACTGACCGCTCAAATAGCCCAATCGGTGAGAAATCGCCCGAATTGGCAACTCTGCTGAGATCCAGTTCACTTGACTCACTTTTGAGAGCCGGTTCTTTGAGCCGGTTCAGATCTGAGTTATCCATCTCTATTGAAAATTACCAAGCTTTAGACGTATCGTAGTACAAAAATTCTGTCACTAAGGAGGTGTTCAGTAACAACAGATTTGGTGACAAAGTCACTGATTTGGCATCACTGTTTGCTGTCACCAATGACGTATAACTATGGAAGAAAGGTATGTTTTTTCATTTTGAGGCAAGTTTTTTGATCAGTAGCGAAAAACCTTTTTTTGCCCGCATTTTAATATAGTTTAAATTGCCTTCTTCGAAAGTATTTTTTATGATATTCTCTTCCTCTGCACTCCTCCTATTACTTAAAATAAAATTTAGAAATAAATGGTTGTTTTCCTCTGGAATGTGCTTAACCAGAATGAGAACAGAGATACTTTCTTGTACGCTGGCGGCAATTTCAAATCTTTTAAAATCGAGATAATTGAAAATATTTAAGATCGGCAGGACCTGAAAAATCTCAAGTTAAATAAATATTGTAGTGCCCTATGCTAAGTATAAGATAGTGATTAAAATTAAAGAAAGGAAAATTCGCACTTTGAAACAGAAAGTTCCTAGGGTGGTCATGTTGCTAGGTCCGAAATAAGTCAATGAACCTTATGAGGCATGAGCATACAATAGTGTTTCACTTTGCGGCAAGCACAGCCTTTTCTACATAGATACAAGCCCGGAAAAATTACAATTCGGCCAGTTTACGCTTGGTGGTGTCGTCATTATTTCATTTATTTTTGTACCAAAGATTAACCAATTCTTGCACACATATAAAACTGAACACTGTCTTAACCACAGCTAAAAAGAAAAATGCTGATGTCATTTAAGTATTCTAATCTCAATACTTCAACAAAACAAACACAATAGAGAGTCTTCCCATTAAAACACATGAAAATTGTAAATGAGAAATTTTTTATCTTGACCGCAATGTTCAGAATATTTGTTGGTTCACGTCAAGTAAATTACAAATTGAGACTTTAAAAATACTGCGAGAAATACTACGAACAAGTAGACTTCCCCAACTTTTTCCTATTCGTTACTGTAGCAAGTTTTGGTTTGCTAACACCACCAATGCTCAGCTGTTTGTGTCAGCTTCGGGGATAATATCTAGAGTAGGTTGCTAGCGTTTTGGCTTCATATGCCTTTTTCGGAGATTCCACTTCTCGCTTTAAATATTTTAGAAGGTCTTTTACATTTTATATGCAAATGCCTATGAAGGTGTTGCTGCAGACGAAGCACTCGCTGCATCATCTCCATCGTTTTCATTTTAATCGATTTTATCACTTGATCTACCAGATCCACAATTTTTGCACACTGAAACACCCAGTTGACAAATAGCGTTGTATACCTATAAAGGAATTTTGCTTTCCAACCTCGTCGTATTTTATAGGCATTACTTTTAAAAAACTTTTTTCTTTTATTTATTCATTATCAATTTCCTAATAGGCTAAGTTATATTATTGAGTTATATAGTAATTTCTCATTTGCTCAGGATCAGGCAAATAATGTTTTGAATTTGTATTGACATACGGAATGGACTCAATAAACTCTAATTTTTTTATTATACATAAAACATAAAAATTTTGCTTAAGAAATCTTCTTCAAATAAAAATTGTAAAAATGTGGTAAAAGAAATTATTATCTTTATTGAATGGAATTTAAAAAATCCACAACTTATTGCAGTTATTTGTAGTGAGAAATTCAGGAATTTTAATGCTATAGATAACCAATGGCTTAAAAGAGACGATTTCTAAGGTGAAAATAGATCCGAAGGAAGGGTTAAAATTGCCTTCCAAAGTGTAATGAAGCAGATGCCCTTCATTCCCAAATTTTAAACTCTATTTTGTGGTGGAGCAGCACTTCCAGACAGTTGACATCAGGTAATTTATGTACCTCAAATAAATATAATAATATGTACATTGAGTTTTGAAGTAAATAATGTAATAGTAGTTATTATTCGAGTGAACTTCTTTTGCTAATTTCAGAAAACATAAACAAGATAATATTCGCTTTGATTTCAAGTTATATGGATATAAAACCAAGCCCCTTAATAGACACAATAATAATATTTGCAACATCGGCACTAATCGGCACTAGTTCTCGTAAGTAAATTTGTTTACTGATTATGGACATCTCACAAAATGGCAACAAACAGTTTTAAATTAAATTAATTTATTTCCGGTTACAATTTAAAGTTTCCATTCTTTCCAAAGAACTACGAAAAATCACTACCTCTTTGTTTGCTCTTTATATATTCTTTTGAACTGAGAATAACCGTAAATAAATTCACATGCAATTAAAGCTAAACGTTCCTAAAAAAGTACCGCTTCTTTTTTAATTAACTCAAATTTGCGTTTTACCTGTAAAATTAATTTCACTGAATTTAAAATGCTTGCAAAAAATGTGGAACGCTTCACGATTTTGCGTGTCATCCTTGCGCAGGGGCCATGCTAATCTTCTCTGTATCGTTCCAATTTTAGTATATGTTCTGCCGAAGCAAGAACAAAGTAACTTAATTTTCATTTTATTTGAACATATATATACGAATTATATTATTACGAATTACATTACAGAAAATATTGACATTATATTTCAAATAAAAGTTTTGCATGTGTCTCCACTAGATTTTGGCAATTTTCTGAACTAAAAATAGTCAATTACCAAACCATAGTTGCTTTTTTTAACTTCGCATAGTATTGTCTACACTAAAAATTTTCAGTCTAGGGTTATCATTTTATATGTAAGATGGCGATATGGCCGAGTAAAGGAAATTCAAGCCCCTGAAATTTGAATTTTGTGAATTAATTCGTGCAAATGGAAATTTTATTAAATTAATTTGGATGTTTTCATAAAAATTTAGGAGTTGGAAATGTTATTATGGAAAGAATACACAATTTAACTGTGCATTCGCTAAAGTAAATTTTAAATTGGAATATTCTTATTGGGATTTCTAATTCAAATTCAAATTCTGCCATAAAAAGAAACATAACAAATAAAATTGAGAAGTTGTTTGGTTTGTTTGATTTGCACCGACTTCAAAATGTCGTAATAGATATAAAATTAAAAATTATTTTATGCTTTTTAGCGCTTTTTGTGAAGTCGGTTCAACTTTTTTTTTTAAACTATTTTATTGTACCGAAGTCGTTGATGGAATAAATGGAATAAAACTGTCAAACGTAAAGCTAATATCAAAGGGGAAGTAGAAGAAAGTCATAATTGTAAATACATACAAAATTAGTTGTTGAATTATGTCTTTTGCAATCATTTTAAATAATAAAAAAAACTGAAACCTTAAAAATTTTTTTTTATATTTGTTTTAACCTGACTTCCACTTTCGATTGGCCGAAATATTCCTTTGTCGCTGTATTGCTTCTACTCCGTTTATTCTGGCGCGTACTAGAACAGAAAACGAAAGGAAGTGCACCATGCTCAAAAGTTTGCAAATTTTCCTTATGTGTTTGAAAGGTGTGAATGTGTTAGTTTTCACCATGGATGTAGTAAATTTGTGACACATTCGAAGTGGTCCTCGCAAACATTACTACCATCGGATGGTATATAATCAGTTCTACCGATGGATTTTAACCACAGTTCTCTGAAGTCTTTATCTTTTGGAAACCTAAAATACCACAAGGTAGAAAAATATTTTAATTTCTTTAAAGTTTTATTAGAGCCCCTAGGCAAAAACTTCCGTCAGCTGTCGCTGAAACCACCAAGGCGACCCAAAATTCTGATGAATCTCAAATGTAAACAAACGAGCACCATCAAGAGAAATGTTTATATTCTTTGGTAATTTAGCTTTTATTTATACGGCTCTTGCACATATTTAAAAAAAAATGCTGTATAATTGCTTATTATATTATTTAACTTCCCTGAAAAATGATTTTCCACACCCAATGCGTCGATTATTTTTACAACAAAATGAAATGAAAATGATGAAGTGTGCGATCACGAAAAATGTTCAAATTAAGCACCTCAGATTCTAAGTAAACTAAACCAAAACAGTCTCTTAAATGTTAATTGTCTTTATTTGTAAAATTACACCACTTTTAAACTGAACAGTGAAAATTATTCAATAAACACTTTGAATGCGCACTCTTCAGAAAGTCCACATCAAATTGGCATTTCGTTATGGCGAACTTTTGGGTTCCCTTCCCACACCTTTCCCACGAACAAAAAATCGGAAAACACGTACACGGTTTATACACTTCCTTTCGTTTTCTGTTCTAAGGGCGCGTATTATGTTTTTTCTATACCACTGAATAAATCTACGAAGAAAGAACTAAACGGAATGGCTATACCGTGTAACAATCCTCTACGTGAATGAAGCATCTCGTTTGTGAAAGAAGAATGGGGGACAAAAGGGAGACTTTAATTTCGTCAATAAGAAGAAGATACTTGAATTGACATTTTTAATGTAAACAAGTGCCGAAAAAGTTTTCTTTTATGTTCGATGTGCCGTCCCACACTTGTCATGCTTCCGCGCGATGAAGTCCCCACACCTGTCGTGTCGGATTTTGTGTAGAACACGCAATGTAGTGTGTGTAGTGGTAACATTAAAGCATTTTCCGAACTCAAATAAACCTAGCTTTGCATGTATGCGTGCCGTTGCGACGATAGATAGGTAAATTCCATGCGGATTTCCCAATACACCCTCTCTCCCACAAACTGCGTTGAAGCAGGACAAGTGTGGTACGGCGCATAAATAGGTAAGTTCCGTGTAGATTTCCCTATACATCCCTGCAACAAACTGCGATGAAGCAGGACAAGTGTGGTACGGCACGATCGCTTTAAACAGTGTTAATTTGTGAAAAAAACCTAATGAATTTAAACACAAAGGAAGTGAAAATAGTTTTCATTGTAAGATAAACTAGAATAAACTAAATAAAATGTCGTGCATTGTGCAAAATTGTAAATATCGCAACCATCGCCGATTGCCCGGAATATCATTTCATACGTAAGTTTCTTCAAAATATTTCGCTACAGATTGGTAGTAAATAAGCTCTAAACGTGTAAAAAAAGTTAATTACTAAGCAATTTTAATTAAAAGTAGTACGGAAAATTTATTTTCGTTCTTGTTTACATTTGGCAAATTTTTTTTATTTAGGTTGAACTTGGTTTAATTTGGCGCAGACACGTCGTAATATTTTTCGCAAATTTACCTAGAAATGCGTTTGTAGTGGAAAGTATGTTTGGAGTTGTGAAATGCTTCAGAAAGTTGCGTTTACAGCCGTTCCGTTTATTCATTTCTTCGTAGGAATAAATAAAAAAATAAACCCTTCGAATAAAGAACTAGAAGAGCTGAAACCCGATTTTAGTGAAGCAAATTTCTTTTGGAGTAGAATTTCGGGTTATGTAGTGGTAGCAACAATAAAGTCGTAAATTAAGTCAGATTTAAAGTGGGGCCAAAAGTTACACGGCTACACGCAATCCAGTAGTAAAAATTAAGGAGTTAGCCGAATCCCTTACACTTCAAGCTGGCTTTGGCACAACTCTCCAGCACAGCATCTTCAGAAGAGGCCGAAATCAATCAACCGGGTCATGCAGCTCGTGGTATCCAAACGGTGTATAAAGTGCTAATTGGAGTGTGTGTCTCGCTTGGCAGCACTCGCCACTTGAACTAAACAACCAACCGGTCCACGCGTTAAAAAGTTAAACAGTCCTCCCCTTCCCACACCCTAGGTCCAAATTTTCCCCCATATTAGCAATGGGGAATCACACTCTATACAAAAAATCCATCCAAATCGGTCCAGGCGTTACGAGGTAGGTTCAAACCCCACCCAACTGAAAACATTTTTGACATGATACCAATCGGAGAACATACTCTACCCAACAAAAAGGGAATCAAACAAATCCGTAAACGTGCTATGAAATTATGCATGTTCATACATTAAAAAATAAATAAAAAGAACCGGCCGAACTTAGCACCTCTTGTTCTTTTTTTAGCTTCTTTTTAATAAGTGTTGTTTTGAATTTTTTTTGTAAAAACTATTGAGTTAACGGAAGATATTTACAACATTGGCGTCAAGAAAGTTAAAATTAAATAAATTTATGTATTGTAAACTATAATTAATAAATTTATTAAAATTTTTATTATTATTCAGAAATTACAATGCTTCCTTACTGTACGGGTATGTTAAAATTAAAACCCGAATAAGAAGGTGAATAGGATAGCAACACACTTTAGAGGCCACAGTTACATATAATACATAAAAATAAATAATTTTAAAAGTTAACTAAAACTGTTGATGCATAATCAAGCATTGTACACACGTTAAGCTTTATGTTTTTTATTTATTCTTTTAGCCAGATAATTTTACATTAAAAATTTAATAAATTATTTAAATTTCAAACCTTTTGAACCTTTTCCGGACATCTATCAATAAAACCAAATATAAATACAATGCAAAATGTGGACAGCTGTGCATTTAAGGGAACAGATTTATAATGAATTTGGCATATTATTTTTTGGTGATGATTACTATCTACTACTGAATGTATTTATTTAGTCCTAGCATACTAACTAATAACATATAATTGTTATATATTTCTAAACATGGCGTAATTTAGGAAAGAATCCTTTACTTTTTTATAACCAATTTTAACGAGTATACACTTTCTTATTCCCTAAGAAACACCGATGAGCTCAGAGATACAAAATAGTAACCCTCTCTCATGTCTCCATTCATAGGTAGCAAAAGTTATCAGTAAATATCTTTCTAGATTTTAATGGTATTCTTGACAGAAAACAGAAATAAGTCGAATATTTCCCTAAAGTGCATAAAAGTGTACAACGTAAGTCACATTAAAGTCTTGCTCGTCCGCTTTGAATGTTGTTATAGTCCTCTTCAGTAAATAGTCTGTATATACCGTCATTGTTAAGGAAATAAAGAGGATCCTTGATTTTTGAAATATCAAATCCTTCCAACTGAAGGTCACGTTTTTTAAGTTTGAAGGTTCCGGTCATTGGAAGTTCAGATAGTAACCTTATAAACAAAGGCCTGGCATAAGGTGGAAGGCTTCCCCGAATACAAACTGATAATTGCTCGATGTCTACCTTTTTGTTAGGATCCACAATAGCCGCCATACCGGCTTTGCCCTCTATATTGGGAATCTAAAAATGATTAGTTCTTAGGTTGGCAAATATTGCCTTTTAAAACAAATAAGATACTTACTTCTACACCATATACGACGCAATCCTGCAGACCAATGCCATTACTTATTACTGCTTCCACTTCTGATGTAGCAACATTTTCTCCACGCCATCGGAAGGTATCACCAGTTCTATCCTTAAAGTAGAAGTACCCCAAAATATCCTTAACTAAAATATCACCCGAATTAAAGTACAGGTCACCTTCACAAAAAACATCTCGCAATATTTTCTTTTCTGATGCTTTCTAAAGTAAAGCCGTCAAAATTTGTTAAAAGTTACATAATTGTTGTACATACCTTATCAGCATAACCGCTAAAAGCACTAAGAGCTCTTTTATAATTGATTTTTCCAATAAAAATACCTGGTTCTCCTGGCCGGCATTTTATACATCTTCCATTGCTATCTCTTATGGGTTCACCAGTATCTTCGTGGCACTTTATAAGAGCCACTGGATACATGAATCCGGCAGCAAGAGGAACAAAACCAATTGCACCAACTTGATTATCGAAATTTACTGCAAAATTAAAAGGTTATGAGTGCTTGGAAACCTGCATCTATTGAAGCAATGAGATTCTTATAATAATAAATTACAATTAAATTAATTTGTCTACTTAATAGTGACGGAAACCAACGGCTACCTAAACAAAAGCTACACTACACGATATAATAAGTATATACTACTAGTTGTGTGCAGAGTTGGATGATACTGCAGTATTTTTGTACTGAAGTACCTGATCAGTATAAGTACAAAGTACTCCTAACTTGAAGTATGAAGTACAAGTACACTCAAAATACTGCAGTACTTTATGAAGTATAAGTAAAAGTACTGCAGTTTAAAGTGAAGTACGCGTGAAGTATACGGAACAACAAACATTATTTTAAAGCCTTTTTTTTATTTAATATTAATTTTTTAACAAGAATTATTTATTTATTTGTTTTGGGGCATATGAACAATAGATTTTTTTCGAACTTGTATAATTGCAATAAAAATCAAGGTGATGGAAAAATTTCCATAAAAATCATAAACAAATCATAAAATTTACCACAACAATTGAAGCCGATGATGCAATTATCACAAGTGTACTTAATCCAGAGTTTAAAGAAAGGTAATGAACACTTTTTTTTTGCAAATACCGCCAATTAAATTTAAATGCTTTCTTAGGTGTGTAAAAGCTATTAAACGTCAAAATGTTACATTCAACAATTATGATGTCTTACTTAAATATCCTTATTACCCGATATTCAGACATTAAGAAAATGTTTATAAAAACGGGCGTAAGCCCGTATTCCATTTAGAGGGAGGTGCAATTTCACTTTAAATTTAATTTTATGTGAATTTAATTCCAATTACACTCTAGATGATTTAGAAGTACAATCTTAGACATTTCACAATTCCTTAGAACGCGAATATTATGGGTATTTATAACAAAATCTTCAAAATAATTTAAAATTTTTATTAAATACCCTAAATTATATTACCTATTTTTAAAAAAACTTAACACTTGTCTGCCATCTTCGGCTCCTGTTGAGCGACTATTTTCATTTGCGTCATTAATAAATTCACCTAGAAGATGTATGCTCTCAGATACAAATTTTGAGCAATTAGTAATCATGAAAGCAAATAGCTTCAAAAAGTAGAATACTTTCATAATGTTTTTTGGTAAGTAAGAGAGTGTGACATTAAAAATGATTATTTATATAAAAACACATTTGTTCTGTTTTCAAAGTTCACAACGGAAACATTGAATACCTTATTAATTAATTTTTTTTCTATTTTAAGTTTTTAACATATAAATTTGGAATAAAATTTGTTTTTGTGTTTCAAAATATTGTTTTTACTTTAATGTACTTCATGCTTCAAGTGAACATCATACTTCACGGATACTTCACTAAAAAGTGCAGTACTTTTACTGTACTTCAAAAACTACTACAGTATATTCAGTGCACTTGTACTTCATACTTCAATTTTGAAGTGTCTGTGTACTTTACTGCAGTACAAGAATACTGCAGTATCATCCAACTCTGGTTGTGTGTACTTGGCCTTGCTCAGACTTTAGATAAGTGACCGTCGTTTACGATTATTATTATTTCTCCCTACCTACCCCCTCTTCAAGGAGTGTCTTACCCCCACAGTATCTTACGGCATCGGGAGTATCATTATTCACCTCAGTGATCCCAAAAATTAAAGATTTGAGTGAGTACGCCACAGATAGTTGCACATGTGAAAAACATGACACTATGAATGCCTGTACTTCAGCCTTGTAGATTGTGATGGCAAATGCTGCTTTCAAAGAGAACGGCAACATTTTGAACTGGTGCGACGAAACCGTCAGCGTTATCGGAATGCGTGAAAAACACTATATTCTCTGTCCATTGACCAGCTGTTTTATTTGTAACCGCGTACAATAGTATAATCTTAGTGTATGGAGGTTAAAGAGTGAAGTATATAAGGTTAGTGTATTAACTGATAGATACTCTGCAATGTTTAACTACACTAGCGACATATTTTTTTCATTTATTTGTCCGGCAGTTTAATAAGTCGGTATCAAAATTGATCTTTTATTTTATAACCATTCCTTATTCCCCAAAATGGCTTATAAACATGATCAACGTTGACGACATTTTTTTATAATTCTACTCGTCAATCCCATTCATGTGATACCCATATCGAGGCACCTAGAATAAAAATAGCCCGCCATCTTGGATCATTTGCCATATTGAATTTATGATGACCCGGAAATTCAAGTTATCTCTATGCCAAATGTAACCAAAATCGGCTTGGTAGTTTAGCCGCTTAGACGTCTGCAATATATCGTGACGAGTAAAAGATGGTTATCATTCAAAGTTAACGTAAGTTCATATATAAAGGCTTGTGAAACTTCAAAATAGTATGTGTAGTCTCTAAAAGAATTTTTTGGTAAAGTTAGTACACGCCACAAAAAACGATACAAAAAAGTATCAGTTAAAAATTCATATCTCGGTAAACAATTAACGGATCTTTTTCATTTAAAGTTTATACGATAGCAGAGGTTATCTATCCAATATTATAACCCTGGACTTCCATAGAGTCTTATCTTTCCACAATTACTAAATCACCAAAGTTACAAATGTCTTTAAATTTTTGCCTAGATATAAACTGATTTCGGTGAAACTTGGTACTTAATCCTGGTCTTTCTTTAATTAATATCCACACGTTGATATCGTAAAATTTGCTTATAAGTTCACTTTTCATATCTTCGAAGAATTATTTTTAGGCCGAAATTCAAAATTTTTACAAATTTATACCGAATTGGAATGAAATTTAAAATTTAATTAAATGGAGGGTATTTACCCTAGTGTAAAACTTATTTTATTGCATATTCTTAATCTATATATATCATGCCATGGTTCCCGGGTTTGAGAGCAGGCCTCGCCGTGAGTTTTTATTATTAAATTAAAATAATCCACTCCGTCTCTGGGTTGTTGTCTAGCTTGCAGCAATGCAAAAACAAGACATTCAAGTTTTCTCTCTTCCCCTTACCCTAATTTCCTTCCGGCCAAAGCCATGCTAACGCGTCAAGGGGCTTTGGCGTTTGGCCACAGCGTAACTATAAAAAAAAATAAAAGTACAAGTCACCCTATCGAAGGATTTCTTAAAATTCGTGCATCTGCATTAGTTGTAATGCGTTTTGTTAGCGTGATCTGACCCAACCCGAGGGGTGCCTCATCACAGATTTCACTTTCACTCGTTATCTCTGCCAACAAAAAAAGAATCATGGAAATCGGTCCACGCGTTACGGAGCTATACTACCCCTTTCCCTCCCATCCCACCCTAGGACTAAATATTTTTTCTTGCTAGGATTAGGGCATCATAACCTATACAACAGAAAAAGAATCATCCAAATTTGTCCGCGCGTTGCGAAGTAAGGTTACACTCCCCCCCCCCCCCCCCCTAAACTTTTTTTGACATGGTACCAATCGGGGAGCATACTTTACCACACAAAAGAAGAATCATCCAAATCGGGCCATACATAAAAAAACTACGAGTCGAACTTAGAACCTCTTTGTTTTTGGAAAGTCGGTTAGAAATATCCTGTTCATACTTTGATGCACAAGAATAGAGTTTCGAATGGAATGCCAGACAGTCACTCGCCTTCAGTTTTAAACAGGAAAACTAGGATTTCTTGTGCGAACACTTCGGAATTTCAGGCAAATCTTTGAGTTTCAATCAATTGAGAAAGCAATAATTGTTTTAATGATATAGCCAAACTCCTTATGATGTGTTTGCATGGCTTTAGCCGGAAGGGAACAAAGGTTAAAGAGAAGGACTGGACTTTTTTTAAATTTATTGCAATTAAAAATTGAAAACCCACAGGGAGACCGAGGCTCGAACCTGTCCCCGTGATAATCGTGATTGATACAAAGATCTCTCTTGTTTCTTTTTCCTTTCTTTCTTGTCTATTACACTGACTCTTGACCTGGCCCGGATCTGCGCTAACGCCTTCAACTGTTGCCATGATTTGTTGATCTGAGTCCCTTCGTTATCTACGAATCATCTCTATGTGCTTTGCGGTCATCCAATTTGACGTTTTTCTTGGGTCCCGTACAGGTTCCAATCATGAGACTGTTGAGCGATGTTATTTGACTCTCTTTTCAGCGAGTGGCCTATCCATTGCCACTTTTGCCTTCGAAGACTGATGTCTATCCTGACTTGGCTTGGAAATCTGTTTAGGTTTTTGGAATTACCTCCGGCTAATGGATGCTAAGAATGGGTCGGAGACAACGTTTGACAAAGTCTTGTAGCTTAGATATTACTTGACAAGTCACTTTTTTAATTTATTTATTTAAGCTTAATACTCTATGTTGAACAGTCGTATAATAGAACAGATTTTACTTTCGATTCGAAGATTGGGAGTTTTGTACGTGTGAAGATGTTATTATTCCGCGTCTTATCTCAACAATAGTATTAAATACAACTCAGGCCTTGTACATCAGCTTTAGCTAAGCCATCTGCTGTAAATATGCTCGGAGATAGCACTTGCTCTATTTGCTTCTCTATTCAGGGCTTCGGACATTTGAGCTTTGTTTATTGGATAGGAGACATATTGTGACAATTAGCTGCCCATAGAAAAAGCGACTTTTGCGAAAAACACCCATATAACAGTGCCAGGTAATATAGGAGATGTTCCGTTTTTTTAATGGAGAAGTACTCGTTTTGGTGCGAACATTTGGGAGAATATAATTGACTTTGCAGCCGAAATTAATATTCTTCAAAAACTAAAGCATTTAATTCTCCTTAATTATGATCCTGCGACCGGAAATGTTAAGGTAGTTTTATCTAATATCTTCCATTGTGGTTAGGTAGTTGTTTTTTTCTTTTAATTTGTACCGACTTCAAAATGTCGTAAATTAAAAACTATTTTATTTTTCACTTTTTAGTGTCTTCGGGTATACTAAATGAAAAATGCTGCTCGTATAACTTCACTCTGTAGAAAGAAAACATAATCATCTAAATCCGGCAACACGTTACGAAGTTTCATACCCTCACGTCAGATACAAAATTGTTGCCGTGGCGCTAGTACGCCAACGTACTTTATACAGCAATAGAGAATCGTCAAAATCGGGGAACTGTTTACGAAATAAGAGGACTGCTCCTGGTCTTTCCTGTCACTGGTGACTGTAAATGGAAATAATTTTTTATTTTTCATTTACCAATGAGGAAACGTATTCTGTACAACAGAATCAAAATAACCAAAATCGGTCTACGCCCTAAGAAGCTAGGTGACGCCCCTTTTCTCAATTTCACCCTTAGCCGCAATTTCTATCTTGATATAAATGGAGTAAGATACTCAATTCAGTAATAAACGAATCAACCAATTTGGTCTAGCGTTAAGGAGTTGAGTTTCCTTTCTCCCAACTCATAAATTGTTGCTAATGGATGAACATACTCATACCTCTCCCCCTCCCCCACCAAAAGCCTAAGTTTTTCTTATGTTAGAAATTGAGGAGCATGCTCTATAGAACAAAATAAAAACCATACCAGTCGGTCCACGCCAAGTCATGCCCTCACTCTCAACCAAATAAAAATTGTTGACATGGTACCAATAGGCGAACATACTCTACCCAAAAGAATCATCCAAATCGGTTCACGCATTACGAAGTTAGACTCCCCTTCCCAACCCCTTCCTCGCATCATAGGACCAAATTTGTTTTCATATTAGCTATGGCGGATTATGCAACAGAAAAGGAATCACAGTTAGGTTAACCCCCACCCCACTTCCAATTCATCAAAGAATTTTTTTTTCGTGTTACCAATCGGGGTACATACTCTACCCAAATAAAAATCATCTAAATTAGTCCACGCGTTACGAAGTTGGACTACCCCACCCAAGATAAAATTTTATTTCTCCTGTTAGAAATGGCGGATCATACTCTATGCATCAAGAAAATAGCGATCCAAATCAGTCCACGGGTTACAAAGTTAAGTTCAACGATCAGCCCACCAAAGCAATTTTTCACATGGTACCAATCGGGGAACATACTCTACCCAACAAAAAAAGAATGATACAAATCGGTCAATGCGTTACCAAATTATGCCCGGTCATACATTAACAAGTCTGGGTCCAACTTCGAACCTATCGTTTTTGAGAAGTCGGTTAAAAATGAATGGGATAGAGTGTCTTTTGTTAATTAAGAGAGTTTAGGGAAGGCCTTTTGTTTTTCTAAAGAAGTTTTGAAGTGAAAATTTTTATGGGACACTATAGGAGTTTTGGCATGAGAGTAAACTCGTAGAGCTAACAAAATCTGTTTAACTCCTTGTCCTTTTCTAATTACCATTTACTTAACCAAAGAGTGAGAGAAGCGGAAAAAGTATAAATCTGTGAATACAGTCAGAGAAATCGGGAAATGTAGTGGTTCTCAATATATGAATGCAAGACTTTTCTGGGGTACGAATGCAGTTGTGCTTGGGTTAGTATACATATTAAAATTACTGGTCATAAGCACACACCCACTTTATTTTTATTTTTATGTTGTTGTATAGAATATGATCGCCTATTGTTAATAATGGAAACAATCATCTGGGGTGGGGTGGGAAAGGGGGGGATGGTAGTCTAACTACGTAACGGGTGGACAGATTTGGTTGATTCTTTTTCTGATATATAGAGTATGTCACCACATTGGTACCGCGAAAAAATGTTAAACGGGGGAGGGAGTGGATGTCAACTTTTTAAATCCTAAACCGAATTGGAGGATTCTTCTTCTGATGTGTTGTATACATTGCAACTAAGTATAAGGAATAATGTTGACCTAGGGTTGAGGTGGGGGGAAGGGAAGCGCTTGTAACGCTTTTTTTTTTGATTTAGATGATTTTGAATGGGCTTAGCTACATCATAAAAAAGGAGCTATTATTTAAACACTAATTTTACAAAACGGTAGTCTATATTTGGCAACTTCCCTCGTGCGGAAACCTAAGATTTCACGAAACTCACTTTGGGAAACACTAGCTTAGGTGGATTGACATGCATAAATCGATCAATATTTCATTTTGCGCGTATTAATGTTTAGAAATATAAGCCTCCTTAATATATACTTTAAATCAATTTTTGTTTAAATTAGATCAATCTCATAATAAGAAAAACATTTCATTCATTCTCTAACTTTGGTGAACTGTGAATGAATGATTCGCGGTTTGGGTCAAAAATGTTAAGTGGAAATTCATCTTAAAATATAAAAAGTAATTAGAGATGTAAAAGACTGCATAACTAAAGCTTACCTAAATTAGAATTGCCCTCAGTAGACCCATACAATTCTCCTATACATGGGATATTAAATCTGGAAACAAATTGGGGCCAAATTTGTGGGCGCAAGCCGTTGCCAAACATCATTCGTACGGAATGTTGAGTATCTGTTGGTTTGGGTGGAACTGAGAGAAGATATCTGCACAATTCTCCTATATATTGGGCAATAGTGCACTTATACTTTATGCAATCTGTCCAAAAGTTAGATGCTGAGAATTTCCGTCTGATTGCCATTGATACTCCTTTCAGTAAGACATTTCCAACACCGACCATTCCACCAGCAGTATGGTATAGTGGAAGAGGATTGTAGATTACATCATCCGAGTTAATCTCCAGCATCATGTTGGATCCCATGCACATGAACTCATATCTGATGATATTTGAAATTCTTTGCTTTCGGTACGATATAATTACATAGTTTTTACCTTAAATGTGTTATTACAGCTGCCTTTGGCATTCCTGTAGTCCCGGAAGTATAAATGTAAACAAGTTTGTCTTTCGGACATCCTTGGGAAATGTCCATACTTAAATCAGTCGAACTTACTTTCTCTAGTTCTGTTGAAAGATCCGTAACTCCTGGTAAATTTTAATTCTATACATTATTTTGCGTGTACATGCTGTATCATATAGGAATTACCGTCTAGAATTAGAATACTTTGATCATGCCTTTGTTTATTGTCACGGTACTGAAAAATTGGAACTCCTTTAACACCTTCTAAATTCTGAATTTCAGCGAGAGCTGTAAATATCAAGTTATTATTATTACACTAGCATTCATATAAATTCACTACTAACCTTGGCTTAGTTCAGATCCAACAATGATGGCCTTCGAGTCTGCTACCTTAATGGAATGTAAGAGAGTTTCCTTTCTTAAGTTTGAATTTATGAGAGCCGTAACAGCACCAATTTTTGAAAGACCGAGCCAAAAAAACGGATACTCTGGCCGAGATTCCATTAAAAAAGCTACCGTGTCTCCTCTTTTAATACCTTTACTCTTGAAATATGCACCGATTTTATTACTGAACTCTTCGGCTTCTTGAAAAGTATAGCTTGAATCATCCATCATCATTGCAACTCTGTTTGGATGCTCTCGAACAACCTTTTGAAATAACTTAGGCACAGTCATACTATTCCATTCCCAACGTGTCAGCATGATATTAAATTTAATGAACCTTACTGCAGCACTATAAATGAAAATTAAAACAATCGCATTTTAAGAATAAAAAAATTTTTACTTACGTAAGATCCCTTGGCAAGGTGACTACAAGTGCATAAACAAACGTTGGCCTTTCACCAGATAGAAGATATGCCATAATAAGCCATGACAATGCAAGCAAAGTAGGACTTTGATAACATATTAGTGATGTGAAGAATCCCGTTAGAGCAAGACCCATTAGGGTCATGTTCCGTTTTTTAAAGTCCAGTTGCAGCAACATATTGCTTTAGTTTACCTCAATATATCTGACATTGGAATACCCTGTAAACACATACAGAATTTAATTTAATTTTCTTCTTCATTAATAATAAAAATAATATATAATAATAAATAATATAAGTATATTTTCAACTCCAAATAATTTATTGCTTTGTTTTAGTGATCCCATGGTGAAGTTAAGCAGAAAGGATCCGGTTGTAACTATGTTCATCTGAGAAGGGATATCCCCAAAGTCCGAGGTGGGAATTTGAAAATAAACACATTAACGTACTGAAACTAATTACTTTCAAATAGCATAACGCTTCTCGAACTCTACGATAGTATTTCGTTAATCCTATGATAAGTCTTCGATGGAGTAAGTGATAATGTGTTGGCCTATCAATCCGGAGGTCTCAGGTTCCAATCCCAACGACGGCGACCAATGGTTGTTTTCTACTGACAACAGATTACAATAAAAAACAGCCATAGGCAGAGAATATATCAGTGGTTCGGGATCCACTTTAAATTGGAGTTCCACTTACAACCGTTGCCTCGAATCGGGTGAAGTTCTTTCCGCACCATAATCTTTTCTGAAAGCATTTAAGCCTAGCGTGCTGTCTAAATGGTCTGAGATGATGGGTTAATTGTCTTTATTTATTTCTAATATATATATATCAGTAACTAAATAAAAAACAGTATAATAAACTATATAAAATATAAAAGAATAAGGATACAATTCGCGAAATAAAAAATTTCGCCAAAGACCCTCCACTATAATAATAATAAAAGAAATGACTGAGTGACTTTCAATATAAAATCTGTCTAGTATATTAGACTTTTTCGATCGTGAAACATTTTTTCATATATATAAAAAAAAATGGAAAAATGTTTCTGTGGATGACTTAGATAACGGGGCCCCTTTTGAAAGCCTGGGCCCGGTGGGTTACCCCCTTCGTCCCCCCCCTCTCGGCAGCCCTGGTTAACGTTATCTGGGTGACAGTTTATAGCGGTAAGCAAGATACACCATTTCTTGGTTAGGACACCGAACGAGTTTTATATAAGTCTTCGACCTTTTGAAAGTCTGGGTCCGGGTCTCACCATTTCGCAATAATCTTCCTGGAAAAGGACGCATTAATTTTTTATCAAGAAGAAAAACCATTATTGGCGATGAAATAATGCGGGAACATTATATTAGAATTTGGAAGTAGGAGTATCTCATTTAAGGGGGGAAGTACATGAAGAGGCCGAAAAAAGAGGACTTTTTTTGGGATTTATTTTTGGGAAAATGAAAAAGGTCCACATGAAATCGATATTATATGTATTTAGGGCAATGTTATAAGAAGAGGAAAAACATTTTTTACATTTTGAAAAATAAAAAGTTAATCAACTTTTGGTGGGTTTCGTAACTCGTGTCGCGGCTGACATCGAAATCGGCGTAAATTCTCCTGGGCGCAATTTTCATCTGAAATCAAAAAACCAAACATTTTTATACTCGAGGGGGTTGTTTATTCTAGATAGACTACGAGCTTTTCGAAATTCGAACATTAACTATAAAAATCGGGCATGAAAAAAAAGTTGGCTTTTTTTGCAAAAATTTTAATTATTTTCGCGTCAAAAATGGTCTTAAAATAGTTTTTTTGCTATGTCCGTAGTCTATCTAGAGTAGTTTTTTATGCCCTTTAAAATGAGTGCTGGATGAAGAAAAGCGGTTCACTAGTTTTTTTGTAATCTTTTACGCCAATTTGAAAAACATGGTTTTGAGAAAACGCCGTTTAAAGTTTGTCCCGAAAAACTGACGAAAAAGATGCAGATAAGAAGAAGGTAAGAGGGGACGGGTATTCTCAGAAAAATCGGCATTTGGACTGAAAACGTCGAAAACGCTCTTTAACAAAGTCGCATTCATCACTATAAATTCCAGAGCAGAAAAAAAATCCGGTAAGCGGAATCACGCGCGCAGCAGAGATCCTCGATCCCAGGCGCGCTGGGCCGGATCGGCGCCGACCACTTTCAAGTGGCATATCTTTCACAATTTTCGAGATAGGCTTTTGGAATTTTGGAATTATATTCTTAGAGCATATACTTATCGATTAAGACAATAAAAAAATCGATTTTTGAAAACGTCTTCATGTACTTCCCCCCTTAAGACTTGCTTTCCAAAAGCACTATTTGAAAAAACTCCTCCATCGCTTTGACCAGATACTGTTACAAATTTCTAATATAATGTTAACCACAGTGCAAAAAATCATTTGAAATGCCCAGAATAAAATTTGCCTAGAAGCTCCATATGTGTACTTGCAAATACATATAATTTTTTAGTATTTATTGTAAAATAATTTAATAGAATACTCATACGAGCTTAAACGCCAATCCGCCAATCGGGATCAACTTCTCTTCTGGAAAAATTCGTTAATTTCGGTTTGATTAACTCCAATAACAAATTAAATTGGGGAACACTCATTCGCACAACCTTATAAAACATTTCTGCATTTTACAATTCTGAATGTTTGTGCAAAAACTCCATGAAGACCTCTTTAATGCTATTAAAATATTTCTCGAACCGGCGTTGCCGACGTTGCGTCAACTGATCAGTCGGAATTGTAATTCGGGCCTTAGCTACTTCCTCGTAGTTCCCAAAAAAATTGGTTAAGAGCATGTTGAACAAGCACACGTCTTTATTTTCCATAAACTATTTTTGCCACAGTGTTCGTTATAGTTTTAATTGAAAGTACTAAATGAGATATTTTGCATTAATAGTTGAAAAATTAAAGTAGGAGAGGGGGGAGGGGGGTTGGTGTCGATTATGCAAATAAAAAAAATTTCAGCACACTTTTTTTAAGTTTCAAAATTTACAAGGAGACTGCTAGTTTATGGTAAATAAAGTTTACAAATATTCCTGCATTTTACTGCTTGCAGATACCTTGTAAAAACAGCGTCTATAGTTTGGTCGTCCAGCACCTTGCATATTATCACCTTGTCTTGTTTAATTAATTTAATTTTAATTATATAATTTAATTTAATTTCACAAACAAATCACAAAATCAGATTCTATTCCCCACTCTCCTCACCGAAAACTGTGCTTAATTTAAAATTATAGCTATTATCAAAATTACATAGATTATATAGGATTTACTCATACATTAAATTAATTTTTAGAAAAATTTCTTCTAGTATGAAGCTTAAATACAGAAACCATTGAAGTTGGGTATGCATTTTCGCTCTGTGTTAAAATCTCAATATTAACAAATTATTTTCCTAACGATACAACAAATACACGTAAAAAAAAGTCAGTACAAAGCAGATTTGAAAAAGTTTACAAGACGCAATAAAAATTACGGGAGACCGAAACTAGAAAAATCGCAAATGATGCTGTATTGTTATATATACTCAATAAGCAATTCAAATATTGTAATATTCCAGCTGTAAGGGTTTATTCTATTATTATTCAATCTTTTATTCATTTACAATATTTCATCAATGTGCTGATTACTACAAAAGAACTAAGCAATTAACTAAATAAAAACAATATAGGTTAGGTTAGGTTCGTGTGGCTACCTTAAAGGGCGCACTTAGACCTCAAAAGGCCCATTGTGATGCCACGGGAATCCAAGGATTCCCTCCACCTCCTCATTGGAACCATCCGGAGCTGTCGATGAAGCGCCACAGATCTGCAACGTCAATCGCCGCCAGATCACAGAGACTATCAAAGAAATAGTTTCCTAAGAAGGACTTTCGCCTGCGTGCCAGTGCAGGGCACTGGCAGAGGAAGTGTAAAATGGTTTCCTCCTCATCCATGCAACTTCTACAGAAGTCATTTGAGGGGATCCCCAGTCTCTTCGCATGTAAGCCAATAAGGCAATGGCCTGCGATAACCCCAGTCACTATTCTGAGGTCAGATCTACCCCTCGAGAGCAGAAAATTGGAACGCCTTAGATCTAGTTTAGGCCAGATCTGTCTGGAATTGTGGCACGTAGTACCGTTTGTCCATCTGTGGTTCACTAAGTTGATTGCTCTCCTACTAAGCAACATCTTACAGGTTGCCAAGGGCCAACCAAGAGTAGTCCTTTCCGATTCAATCTCCAGGGTGGTACCACGTCTAGCAAGCTCGTCCGCTACGCAGTTTCCTGGAATGTCCCTGTGCCCCGGGACCCAGCACAGGTGAATTTGATACCGTTCGGTCAGCTCATTTAAATACGAGCGACAGCTGTTAATAGCCCTAGATGTCGATAGGACAGAATCAAGAGATGGCAGAGCAGCCTGATTATCTGTAAGGATACAGATGTCCTTTGGAGCTTCGTTCTCCTTTAGCCACTTCAAAGCTTCCTGAATAGCCATGACCTCCGCCTGAAACACACTACAGTAGTCTGGAAGGCGGAAGGATATGCTAATGTTCAGTGCCTTTGAGAAAACACCACCCCCACCCTGCCCTGTAGTTTGGAGCCATCTGTATAAATTTGAATGGACTCCCCACAGGGATTGGTGTCCCCCTCCCAGTCAAGCCTGGTTGGAATGGTTAATAAGAAACGCTTGACAAAGGAGAAGCTGGGGGTGGTGTAGTCAAGATGCCCCACTTGGAGCGAAAAGGAGTCCAGAATTGTGGAGTGCCCAACTCTAGTATTGGACCACTGAGTTGTGGCTGTAAGTCTAACGGCAGCATTAGCTGCCATCTGTTTACCCATCAGATCTAAAGGGAGTAGATGAAGAAGTATCTCCAGAGCATCAGTAGGAGTGGTCCGTAGCACTCCGGTGATACAGATGCAGGCCGATCTTTGCACCTTCCTTAAAGCGTTGAGGTAAGTGGCCTTGTCCAGTGCTGGCCACCAGACCACCACTCCATACAACAAGATTGGCCTAATAACTGCAACATAGAGCCAGTGAGTCAGCTTGGGTTGAAATCCCCATTTACCACCGATGGCCCTTTTGCAGGAGTATAGAGCTGTAGTTGCTTTCTTGACCCTCTCTTGAATATTAGACTTCCAGCTGAGCTTTCTATCCAGGATGATACCCAAATATTTAGCTTCCTCGGCAAAGTCTAGGCGGGTGCCATTCAGTTACAGAGGGTCAACGGGAGGAATATTATCTTTCCTAGTAAAGATGATCACCTCGGTCTTGTTAGGGTTAATACAAAGCCCACGCCCCATTGCCTACCTGGTGAGCTTGGTGAGGGCGTTCTGCATAAGATCCCTTATGACAGGCAGGAATTTGCCCGAGATAGCTATAGCTATGTCGTCCGCATAGGCAACCACTCCATAGCCCTCCTCTTCCAGGATTAGAAGCAGTTTGTTAACCACCAGATTCCAAAGAAGAGGAGATAGGACTCCACCTTGCGGTGTGCCCGTGCTCACCGTTCTGATGGTATGAGCCGCTCCCAGCTTTGAGCTGATGGTCCTACCAAGAAGCATCTGACCGATCAGCGACATAAGATTGGCATTCACACCCAGAGAAGCGAGTGCATCCATGATTGCCCCCGGACTAACGTTGTTAAAAGCTCCCTCAATATCAATAAAGGCCACTAGAGTGAACTCCTTGCAATCAAGGGATTTTTCTATAGTGCGCAAGAGAGAATGCAGAGCAGACTCCGCAGACTTCCCTTTACAGTACGCGTGCTGGGACGCCGATAGTAGACACTGAGGAATACTACCGCGTAGATGGATATCGACTAATCTCTCAAAGGTTTTGAGAAGAAAAGATGATAGACTTATAGGTCTAAAGTCCTTGGGAGTGGCATGCGAGCTTTTGCCCGCTTTGGGAATAAACACAACCTTAACTCGTTTCCACAGTGCCGGGATGTAGGTCAAGTCAAGGCAACCCTTATATAATACCATCAGCCAATTTAGTATGAGATCGGAGCTGCGCTGGAGCTCTACAGGAACAATGCCATCAGGACCCGGAGATTTGAAAGGCATGAAGCTGTGTATAGTCCACCGGAGTTTGGATTCCGTAATCACATCCGCCAGCTCCAGAGATCGAGGAAGGTTACACAAGGGAGGTATCACAACCCCCCGGTACTTCCAGGAAAATGAGTTTCAAAGAGAATTTCTAGAGATTCTACGCTTGATGAGGTCCAAGTACCATCCGCCTTAAGTAGATAGCTAGGAATACTTGGATTGGTAGCTAGGATTTTTCTCAGTCTGGAGGCCTCAGAGGTTTCCGTTATTTTATCGCAGTAAATTCTCCACGATTTTCTCTGAGCCTTCCTGAGTTCCTTTTAATAAATTTTCAGTTTGTCTTTATCCAGCAGTCCCACGAGAGCATTTCCCTGTTGGCTTTTGCCAGATTGAAGGTCTTTCTGCATTCCTTCCTAAGAGACCCTAGGTGTGCATTCCACCACGGAGGCTTCTGTTTGCCTGTGGGTATCTTAAGGGGACAGGATTGAGCCATAGCACCATTTAGAACTTTAGTGAGCTTATCGACTAGCCCATCCAGTTCCTCTTTGTTATTTGGAGGGATAGGTGGGTCAGAAGGTAGAAACGCCTCCACAATGTCCCTATATAAGTTCCAGTCAGTCTTTCTGTAATTTCTGAAGACTGGTGGTTTCGAAGGCCGGTCATCCAGATCAAACTGAATGTACCTATGGTCAGAGAAGGAGTGTTCTTTGGAGACCCTCCAATCCTTAATGAGAGATTTGACATTATCCGAGGCCAGAGTCAGGTCTAAAACCTCTTGCCTATTCCTTGTGATAAAAAAAACAATATAACAAATCATATAAAAAACAAAGAACAAGAAGAGAATTCGCAAAATATAAATTCAGAAAAGAAAAGTGCTAAAGTGAGTAAAAAGCATAACAAAAACCAAAAAGTAACCTTAACAAAGCTGACTCCTCACATGATTACGCGATAGATGAAAATGAATGCAATTAAAAGCGGAATTAAAAAATCGCGACATCGACGTTATAGGTTCATTTAATCCATAATTAGTACGATGAAAAAGTAACCGAAGAAAGTCATGATTTCTCAGGGAGCGAGCTTGAACCGATATGCCAAAGCTACCCAAGAGAACAGAAGAATCAATGGACCCACGAATGCAGTCGAAAGCAAAAAGGATCCCGGCGTTACGGCGCCTCTTTTCAAGTGTGTCCAGGTGCAGAAGTTTAAGTCTATCAGCATAAGGAGGTAACATAAGGGAGTTATTCCAAGGAAGGCCTCGAAGGGCAAACCTAACGAACCTCCGTTAAACAGCTTCAATGCGATTGATATGTGACACATAAGGAATATAAACCTGTGTATTAAATATTTTAACCAAAAAAACAAATGCATATAATTATGTTATGTATATGATGGCATTAAAAATAATAAGTAATAACATATCCCTCCCTACAGTTCTTTCAAATTTCAATAAGTTACAAAACAAAATATTAAAAACGCCTTCTTTTTGGATGCATATAACGGTTTTGGTACGCGGATAAACAATTTAGAACTAAACAATCTGCGATAATGTTGAAACTCAAAATTACTATTTTAGTCATGATTTAAAAAAGATAAAGGTTTATTTTTTAAGGAAGACTCTTACCGGACTTTATATCAGTGGCTTAGAGGCAAATGAACGAAGCTGCCATTTGTAATAATCTTTCGAAGGCGTCCAGCAGCTGAAGAAAAGCTAAGCCTTTGGTTCTGCCGTTGAGGAAAAGTCAAAGGAGTTTAGCTTTTCTTTATTCGAAACGCCGATCTTGTAAAGAAATATTTTAATATTTCTTTCTTTGCTTCAGTTTTTTAAGGAAAATTTTTACAATTTCGTTTTATTGAAATTTTGAAATATTCACTCGGGTCATGTGTTATTACGTACATATTTTTGTGCTAGTGAACTCTTTAACTTTTGAAATCGAGATTTTTGTTTTATATTCCTCGAAAGTTTCCAAAAATAGTATAGTTAAATTCAGGATATTAACAAAACTATTACGCTTGCTTGTGCGCCGCTCATGCAAAAGGCATGAACTCTACACGTTTTCCTCAAAATGATGCTTTCGCAACAGGTTGACAGTATATCTCCGTCAATTTAAATCGGATCAACTTCAATTTTACATGTATTTATTCTACATAAAAATGTCTTCAGTTAAGCGTAGCTGTTTTTTTCTTATTATTATGTAAATTCGGAATTTTTTTTTTAGGCTGCCATTTTGTTAAAAATAATTTTTTTTAAATCGGCTATGTCTAATTGAAAATACATTGGTAAAAATATATATTTCAAAAATAATCTTAATTTGTTTTTCCGATAAAAAACGTCCATGTAGGATTGTCAATCAAGGAATATGGTCATTAAAAGTATGTACCTATTAGCTACATTACCACGACTTCTCAGCAAAAAAAAAGATAAGTCAAAACGCTTAAAACATTTAAAAGACTGCCGAATTTACGGTTTTTAGTGTTCCATAGTAATTAGTTACGCTTTGTCTGTTCGCCTGTCTGTCCGTATGTCTCAGCCCTTCCATTCTCTGAAATGTGCGGTGGTTTTGATTTCTTCATTTGTGAAATTTTGTTGATCGCAAAACTTTGGGTTTGAATGAAAACGCGAGAGTCTTAAGTCTTACTGTATTTATTACACATAATATATAAAAAATGTCTAATTCAATAATAGGTGCAATAATAACACCTAAGAATAATCCAATGCTTGCTTATAAACGACGTATCTCCTAGAGCTCAAATTAAGGATGCTCAAATTGAGGCAAATCTGGACATTTTATATAGAGCTGCCCGTGGAAAAACATGGAGTTTTTAGATTAACACCGAAATTAACCGGTCTTGACAGAATTTTCATTTTGATCTTGACTCGTCCACTTTTAAATCTAAGTTAGGGAGACAGCCACGTACGAATAAGTACACTTAGCCCATAATGGTTCATTGTGAAATCTTTCTCTCTAGTTCCCGTAACCCCTTGTGGGAAATAGGACGAGAGAAGAACTTCACCCGATTCAAGACAACGGTTGGACAACGGTGGAAATACAATTTAAAGTGGATTTCGAAGCTCTCACATTTTTTCTGCAACCCCCATGGCTTTTTATCGTAATCTGTTGTTAGCAGAAAACAACCAGGTGTCGCCTTTGGTGTCATAGAATATTTAGAATTTATCAGAATTTTCTAAAAAAAATTCTTTAAAATGCAAACAAGATTCTGATCAAACTAAAACGACATCGGGAGTGTCATGAATTAGAAACTAATATTGGCCGCTTTCGATTAGTGTTAGATGTTACACCCTTTCCCTGCTTCACCCACTCCGAGAGGCGTTTTATCCTCAAAGTATCTAACGGCATTATTCCTTCCAACCGCCGCTTCTAGGGATACTGGGGTTACCCCACATACATAATCACATTGAGCTGAGTGCACCTGGTTTGCTCATACATTTAGTGAGCGTCGTTTTCGATTATTTCTTCATGTCACTAACTTCCCACCCCACCTCTAGAAGTGCTAAAAGTGTCTTACCGTCATTATTCACCTCAGCGACCCCGAAAACTGTGGATTCGTTTTCAATTATTTGTACAATTCACACACTTCCCTACTCCACACAATATCCAACAACAACGGAAGTGTCAATATTCATATGTCAAAATTATGGATTCGGCATTAATATAAGTCATTTTCGTATTCTTACATGTCATTCTCTTCTTACCCCCACTCCCAATAAGAAGGTAAGAATTTGGACGATTCGTTTTGTTATCGTAATAATATGTTCCGCATTGCTACTATGCAAACAATTTTGGACCTAGGGCTGGCTAGTCTAACTTCGAAATACCGATTTGAATGATTCCTTTTTTGATGTATCCACTATGATCCCCCATTGATACCATGTCAAAACTTCGATACGAGGCGGAAGGGGTGGGACCTAACTTTAGAACAGGTAGACCGATCTAGCTGATTATTTTCTGTGTTGCATAGGGCATGTTGGACAATTGCTACCATATTCAAATTTTTAAACCTAGGGTGGGAGTGGGAGAGGGAAAACAACTTTCTTTCTGATGCGTGAACCGATTTGGATGATTCCTTTTTTTGTATAGCATACTGATGTCTTTATATAGGTTTTAGATTTTTTGGTAAGGACGACGCAAAGATAATAAAACTAAAAGACAGTCAAATAATTTGTAGTTTAAAAAACAACACTTTTATAAATGTAGTAAAAAAAATTATTTTGTTCTACTATAATAACAAGTTTTATATTGATTATTAAAAAATGTATATAGATTATTAAAAGTATGTAAAAGCTTTAAGCGCGAGAACAATATTAGATATACTGTATTGAATTGTCATCGGATCTCCATTGATATGCAAAATTTCAGTTCAATCCGATATCCGAACGAAGACACGAACGGAGAGGTGAAACAAAAAGCTTGTAAAAAATGAATCTGTTCCATATGTATAGTGTAGTGGAACGAACTAGTAAACAATAATAATAGGCAGGAACTAAAAACCCATTATTGCTAATAGCAACTATAGTTTTATTCTCTCAACAAAATGCTTGAAGGATACTTTGAAGAATTTGACTAGTTCTTATTAGAACTATTCTGGAAATTTCTCTTATATTTTCAGGAACTATTATTAGTTATTCTGATATCTGATAAAATTTCTTTCGGATCATATTGACGTTAATACGCTTCGATTGGCACCCTAACTATCATTTTTTATTCGCGAGACTTCGTGCAGGAAAAAAGCCCACGAACGTGCGTACATACACTCGCACACAGAGGCTTCACCAAAAATAGTATAAATATACCGTAGCGATCTTGAGCCATTTACACAAGATTTACAATCTTTTATAAGCATCAGTTTAATTTGGAAAGAAGAGGAAAATGTGAAACTAACCTGCAAATCGAGGTGATTAAAATAATTCAATTCAACTGAACAAAAATTACAAAAATTCGATAATTACAGTCTAAAGAAATCCAAAAAGAAAATATTGAGTGCACATCCGTGCAAAAATGTGTCATTGTAAGAAAACCTAGTTAATAAAATCTATTAAATTAATTAATGGTGTTTTATTGGAGTGATTAGTTATATTTTTTAGACTTTACGTTCAGTGTGATTATTGTGCTATTAAAAGTCTCTTGAATGTGCCGATAAGAATATCTTAAAAATTTCGATTTCGATTTTCGAAACCCATTACAATGCTAGAAAGTTAATAAAGACCTACTATACAATGAAATTAATATTTTATAAGTAAACCGTGTAGTTCTACACTTTGAAAAGTTGGAGTACACTTGGAACTTCGTACCTTTCAGGAATGTAAATGTGTGTCATGTTCAGGAATTTAAAATTAATTTTTCGAACAATAAAGCGAACTGTATGATGTTAATTTTAACCTGACTTCCTTTAAGCGTCACGTTTAAAGTGTTTTTATATCACACAGCCTAACACAACATAACAGGTCGTTGTAGAAATAGATAATTAAAAAGTATAATTTCAGAAGAGGCTTAACCAAGTTAATTAAGTATTACAGACAGCAAATACTCGACATAAGTTTTCACACATAACGAATGACTAAAATACAGGAATTGCCACGAAAACTATACAATAATTAAAGTAACAAGGTCGGACAAATTTGCATAGCTCTTAGCTTTTGCTAATTGGTGCTTCTAATGGTCATTTACAACTTGTAGTTCTTCCATTTTAATTTATTCATTTTGAGCTACTTTAAAAACGAAGCGCACTTTTGGAGTGATTGTTTGGTGTTAAATTAGACTACTTATTGTCGATTACCGGTCACTTTTCATGTCGCTTGCGTTTTAAAAATCAGAAAATTATAATAACAAATGCTTATAAATACAACATAGTCGTCTAATTTTATTATAGAATTTCCCACTCCTAAGTATCTTGTTATTTGTGAGCCAAAGAAATTGATAGGATTCCGTAGTCACTTCGTAGTAATTTCAGATTGACTTTTCCGAAATCAATTAAATTATAATGGTTTTTTTGCTTCAACAGTTTAGAAGTTTGTGGGAAGGGATGTTAGAAAGCGAATACTTTGTGACTGAAGGGTTAAAATTATAAAAGATCGGAAACATATTTGATTGCATTTGAGGAAATTTACCCAAAGACAGCCTACTGAATGGGGTAAGTGTACTTTTTTATGGGTTGACATCCCAAAAGTATTTATTTATTCAAAAATCTCTGTGTTTATGTTTTTGGGTCATCAATTTACGTCTGTATATACCTCACCTCAAAAGATACAAACATGAAACTATAAACGTTCCTAGTTCTTCTAGCCCATAAAAGTTTTCAAAACAGGGTTCCGAATCGATACAAAATTTCGCTCCAAATATCGCTCCAAATCGCTCCGGATCGGATCGGTGCGATATCTGGATCGATTCAGCCTGGAGCGTTATAAAAATTTGGAACCGCTCCGGAGCGGATCGTTATTTTCCAAATCTGTTATCGAACCGCTCCGGAGCGGATAGTTATTTTTTAAATCTGATATCTAACCGCTCCGGAGCGGATCGTTATTTTCCAAGTCTGTTATCGAATCGCTCCGGAGCGGATCGTTTTATTTTTAATTTCAATCGATCCGAACCGCTCCTGGAGCGATATTGAATCGATTCGGAGCGATTAGATTATCGCTCCACTGAATCAAAGGAATATGTTTGGTAATTATAAGAAAATAATCCTCACCTGAAACTTAATTACTAGGTGTTTTATACTAGGGGTGAGGGGTAGGCTAGTGGATGGTTGGTGTGTGGGTGGGTGTTGGGATGTGGATGGAGAGTGGGTGAATGAAATGAAGAACTCTAGTAATTATAAACGTGCACTTCACCTGTAATTTAATTACAAGGAGTCTTGGACTTTGAGTGTTTTGTGAGTTAGTGAGACGGTTTTGGAGTGAATGGGGGTAGTATGTGGGTGATGGGCTAGAGGGTAGGTGGTTGGTGATGGGCTGAAGAGTGAGTGGTAGGTGTGTGGTTGGGTTGGTTGTGGTTGGTGTCCTACCCATATTCACTCCTGGAGCGTTATTGAATCGATCTGGAGCGATAAGAATGTCGCTCCACTGAACCAAAGAAAGTAGTATGGTAATTTTTAGAAAGTGCTTCTCACCTGCAACTTAATTACAAGGTATCTTGCACTGAGAGAGCTTTTAGAGTTTATTATTATTTATTTGGCCGTTTTTCATTCTAATCTGCGTGTTAAAAATTTCAACCAACACTTCACGGCTTTTCATTATTCTAAGAATTTTAAGTGAAGGGTTTCCTTTTTCTTTTTAATTTTTAATTGATGAACCCAATGGAGTCTGTCTGATGCTAAACTATTTGAATTATTTAGCCAAATCAGGGAGCTGACTACAGAAGTTGAGTAAACTTCGCTTGCTTCAAATGTGCATAGGAATCCAAAGTAATAACACAGAAAAATCAAATGTAGGTTGATTCCTAGTTTCTGAGAATACAATTTTATGAGGGTAAAGTAGGCCTTTGTGTTTTTCAGAGTAATATAATTTTTGAACATGCTTTTGTATGAATAAAAAACCTTAATACTCGGAATTAAACGCCAGCGAAATTTGTTCGACTTCTTTAAGTCGGCCAAAGGCGCGGCACAATGCACAGCGTATGCAAACAGAAACTTCAATTGTCCAAAATAAACATCAATTGTTTAAATTAAACCAAATATTCAAGACCGTAAATTTAAACATACCTTTAATGATCCCATGCACTTGGTGTTTTCCACATTATAATGATTATCACTCTTAGACTGATAGTAGGATATAATTTTGTCGTCTGATGCGCACTTAATATATGCCTCTTCTTTTATTTATTCCGCTGTTCTCTCATAATTCAGGTTAACTACAGCAATTTATCTAGTTCGAAAGTTTTTAAGGTATATATATATATATATATATATATATATATGTATATATATATATATATATATATCAAATCTTGCTTATTTGATTATATTACTTTAAGTTTCATGAGGGAAAGTTAGATTAGGAAGTTACCTTTGCGAATATTTGGGCCGCATGCAGCCTTTCCTCCTTTTCCTCATCACTGCCGTCTCATTGCCTTCATTTTACTCTTCTCCAACATATAATTACCCTAACACCCGCTGCCCCCTTGCTACTAATAGCCCCACACCCAACCACTTGCTCCTACCCAGCACCTATTCACCACAACTCTATAAACCCTATACATATAGGTCAGTACAAGACACCTTGTAATTAAATGTCAGGTGAGGTACACTTTTTGAAAATTACCAGTCATATTCCAGAATGAACGCCTTACCCATTATCTCCCACAACCCACCAATCAACCACACACACCACACACCCTACTACTCACTCCTACCCAGCACCCATTTACCGAAACTCTAAAAGCCCTCTCAGTACAAGGCACCTTGTAATTAAGGTGTAGATGTGGTGCACTTTATAAAAATTCCTAGATATATTCCTTTTATTTAGTGGAGCGATATTCTAATCGCTCCAAATCGATTCAATATCGCTCCAGGAGCGGTTCGGATCGATTGAAATTAAAAATAATAACGATCCGCTCCGGAGCGGTTCGATAACAGACTTGGAAAATAACGATCCGCTCCGGAGCGGTTCGATATCACACTTGGAAAATAACGATCCGCTCCGGAGCGGTTCGATATCAGACTTGGAAAATAACAATCCGCTCCGGAGTGGTTCGATATCAGATTTGGAAAATAACGATCCGCTCCGGAGCGGTTCGATATTTTCATAACGCTCCAGGCCGAATCGATACGTGGAGCGGAGCGATATTTTGTATCGATTCGGAACCCTGTTTCAAAAACCGTAGATTATCAAATATGTATGGTATATCCATAAATTGTAATTGCGCATTACGAATATCACCCAAAGTTCTTTAATATTTAGCAGTCCGTATTAAGTAACATTTCTCAGATAGATGATACTGTTTTATATTCAACTTAGGATCACATGATTCCTAGTCCTCTCTGTCTAGTTCCTATCATCTCTTGTGTCGAATGGGGCGGGAGAATAACTTCACATGATTCGAGACGATTGCGAGTGTACCTACAATTCAAAGTGGATTCTGAGCCATTGATATTTTCTTTCAACCTTTTTATATAATCTGTTGTCAGCAGAAAACTACCATGGGTCGCCGCCGGTGGGATTCGAACCTGGAAACTCCGGATACCAACACGTTTATTTTGTAAACTCTTATCAGGGTAAAAAAAGAATGATCAAATTAATTTTAATTAATTTAAGTTCGATAAATCTTTTTGTTTGTGCCGCCTCATAAGTCATATACATACATAAAAAACCTAACATTGTCGAAAAGCGTTTGTAAGCTTATTTCCAATTACATTTACAATATTGTAATTATAAAATTTGGAAGCTTCAAGAAGACAGATTAACTTAGCAGCATTGAACTATACATAACGTTCTTGACTTCGAACTTCCAAATCTTACTTTAATAGTAACGAAACTTTTTCATACAAAAACTTTAAAGTTTTTCCACATGTGGATGCCCGGTATTTGAAAACATGACTTGTTAAAGCAGCACGACGAACGCTTTGGCGAACTAAAATGAATCAAAACTAATGTGATAATTTAATTTGTATCCCGATAAGAGTAAAATAATGAAGCTATATAAAATAACTGCTTTAAGTATGTGTGTAGATATTAGATTTCTGAGCAAAAGAGATTTCAATCTACATTTCTATTTTAAAATGAATTTGTACAGTAAATTGTACTGAATTTAATAAGGTCTGAATTTTAATATTATATTAAAAAAAAATAGATCATAAAAGCCCCTCACCCCGGCGAAGATGGCACCAGCACTTTAATTATATTGAACTAAAAATCCCGCTTTCGCAACCGAATTTAAAGTTTTTTAGGGGGCAAGACACGGCGGCACGTCCGTCCCCGTCAGTAGTTCAACTCAACCTTCATATATATATATATATATATATATATATAGAGAGAAAGAGAGAACTACTAATATAATATTAAAATTCAGACCTTATTAACTTCAAGAAGTTAATAAGGTCTGAATTTTAATATTATATTAGTAGTTCTCTCTCTCTCTATATATATATATATATATATATATATATATATATATATATATATACATATATATATATATATATATATATATATATGAAGGTTGAGTTGAACTACTGACGGGGACGGACGTGCCGCCGTGTCTTGCCCCCTAAAAAACTTTAAATTCGGTTGCGAAAGCGGGATTTTTAGTTCAATATAATTAAAGTGCTGGTGCCATCTTCGCCGGGGTGAGGGGCTTTTATGATCTATTATTTTTAAAGCACAGTCTGGTGAGTCCGTTCCTTTTTAATATATTTTATTTCCATCCAACATTCAATGTAGTACAATCATGCTGCATTGAATGCGTTTAACGGGTCTCCACTGCTGAGCATTTGGCTGCCTTTGTCGAGATCAAAGTTCAGCACAGCAGGCATAACACTGCTGCTGGCATTGTTCTCCCAGAGGCGGTTTTGCTTCGCATTTGTGGATCCCGTTCGTCAGTCCTTACGTTTGTGTACATTTTGTTTTGTTTTGTTTTGGGCAAATTAAGACCGGAAGTATGCAAACATTTTTATTTAATTTTTGCAACATTCGTGGCTTGAAAAGTAACCATTTTTCGGTTTACTGCCACTTGATCGCGGAAAATCCGGCTGTTTTTGCACTAAGCGAAACCAAGGTTGTTTCCGATTCTGATATTAATCAGTATCACATCCCTGGTTATCACTTAGCGCCACTCTTCTCTCCTCAGAGGGGAATCGCGGTTTATATTAGAAAAGATGTGCCATTCTCCCATCTCCCCCAATTCGCTTCTACTAATCCAGAATTTAATTATGTCTGGATTAGATTTAAACTCTATCGGCACATCATTCATTTTTGTTTTTTATACCGCAGCCCGAATATGTCTGACACTGACACTGTGTGTTCCTTTGATAAGTTGTCCTCCGATATCGATAAGATTTTGGAAATATCCCCCTCTTCTGAAATCGTTCTTGCTGGAGATTTCAACGTCCACAACACACAGTGGCTCAGGCATTCTTCTACAACAAGCCCGTCTGGAAGACACGTCGAGTTATTTAGTGAGTCTTTTAATTTACAGCAACTGGTTGAGTGTCCGACTCGTGTTCCAGATACTTTGGGGCACAACGCGCATCTTTTAGATCTATTTCTAACATCGCATCCTAAAAAATACTCGGTTTGGGTGACGTCTCCCTTGGGTAATTCGGACCATTGTCTAATCTCCGCCCAATTCTCCATCTCCTCTCTGACAACCACTAACCTAAATTCCACCAAAAGATTAGTGTGGCATTATAAAATTGCTGCTTGGGCGGGACTTAAAAAGTATCTCAGAGAGCTGGATTGGTCCGATTGCTTTTCTGTCAGAGACGTTAACAAATGCGCCGATTATATCTTAAACATCCTTTGGTTTGGAATGCATCGCTTTATTCCTCATTGCTTCAAGAACATTAAACCAACTAACACCAATTGGTTCAATAATGACTGTTTCGCAGCCATTAAAAATAAGGCAGCAGCCTTCCAGGCATATAAATTCTGCCCTATAGAGGAATTGAGACGTATCTATAGAGATGCGCGGAATATTTGCAAATTAGTCGGGGAAAGTTCAATTTCGACCAGAACATCAGACGGAAGGTTTTTTCTACCCAAAAGGGTAGTAAGGGCTTCTGGTCTCTAGTAAAAACCGTAAAGAACAATTTCACCTGTTCGTCAACACCACCACAAATTTATAATGGGAATGTTTTTACTGACTCATTGGACAAGGCCAACCTGTTTGCTGCTAATTCATACTTACCACCTTCATCGCAGCCACTTCCATCTCCATCACAATGTACTAGTAGGCAAAAGACGCTACACTTTCGCACTCGCGAAGCTTTTAGAGTACTTTCAAAACTCGACGTGTCCAAAGCTACTGGGCTTGATGGTTTCTCGCCCCTTGTTTTAAAATGCTGCGCCTCTGCTTTGGCTAAACCTCTGCGCAAACTTTTGCACCTGTCATATTCAACAGGAATGTTTCCAAGTGTATGGAAACTTGCTCATGTCCAGCCGATACTTAAAAAAGGAGAGGCATGCGACCCCTCTAACTACAGACCAATTGCACTAACCTCGATCATATCTAAAGTTTTTGAATCACTCATCAACTCTCAGTTGTTGAAATGTCGAGAAAACAACCATCTTATTAACGATTGCCAGTACGGTTTCCGCACTGGCCGCTCAACCGGAGACTTACTAACGGCTCTAACGGAACGTTGGAATCATTGTCTTCATAATTTTGGTGAGTCCGAAATCGTCGCTCTTGATATTTCAAAGGCTTTTGATAGAGTCTGGCATTCTGCCCTTTTAGACAAACTACAAACATTTGGTCTGCACCCTACCCTCGTTAAACGGATAGAGAGTTTTTGTCAGACCATTCAATTCGTGTAGTAATTGACGGAATTACATCTGATTCCTACGAAATAAATGCCTGTGTAACTCAGGGTTCAGTTCTTTCACCAACCTTATTTCTTCTTTTCATTAATTATCCCTTATTCTCAATCCTATTCATAGTTTCGCAGATGACAGCAACCTTGATTTCGCGTACTCATTTGATTCTGTAATGAATTCACGTGGAAATGCTACAGAAGTCAATCGGGAACGCATGTTTAGATCATTAAACAACGACATTTCTATGTTCCTTGCTTGGGGCAGAGCAAATCGTGTTACGTTTAATGCATCCAAAACTCAATGCTGTTTAATGTCCCTTAAAAAATGCCCAGTTCAACCCCAACCCATTTCAGTCGACGGAGTGAATATACCCAATTCACCCTCCCTAAAGATCTTGGGTATTGAGATATCCAGCAATCTTAGCTGGACTGATCATATATTTGCAATCGCTAAAAGTGCGATGAAATGTTTGGGTTTTCTACAGAGATGTAAGAAATATTTCACCCCACCTGACTTAGCGCTGATCTACAAGTCCCAAATTAGGTCTAGACTAAAATATAATTCCCATATTTGGGCAGGGGCCGGACACACCGCACTGTCCGCGTTAGACAAAGTCCAGCGTAAAGCTATTAAACTTATTGGCGATCCCTCAATCTCTGAGGGCCTTGACTCTCTGGAGCATCGACGGAATGTCGGTTGTCTCTCACTCTTCTATCGCTATTTCCATGGCCATTGTTCTAACGAAATTGCTAGCCTGATTCCTTGTAGACACATGTCAACGCGTGATACAAGATCTACAAATCGCTCCCACCCCTATACTCTCCAGGTCAAATTTCGGGAATCTTTTCTAAGCAGAACAACACGAATGTGGAACAGTTTACAATCTTCTGTTTTTCCCTCGTCTTATCAGCCTGAAACTTTCAAAGGGGCGTACATCGACACCTCCTTCGCCCAACCTCCTAACCCATTTCCATCATCCTTAATTCCTTTCTTGCCAAGGCTGTGCTTAAGCGTCATAGGGCATCCCTATATATATATAAATATATATATATAGTAAGAAAGTATTACCGAATTTAAAAACTAATTTCTTAAAAATTTGTGTGTACTTAAAAAGTACTTAGCGAGGGAGACAAGGTTTCTAGAACATTTTTAAAAATCTCGATTTTTTTATAAAAATCCGAATGCGGCCTTCATTTGAAATAATCAATTTCTGAAATATTTCCAAGGTTTTATCACAGTTCCCAAAAACTATGAAAAATACAAGCGGAGAACGAAAATGCCTCTTTGATACTCATCCAAAACTCGAGTACATTTTGCTTTTGAAAATAAGTTTAGAAAATATAAATACCCAAAAACTAATAAATTATTTGGTAATCTTGTCCGTTTGTACTAGACAAATAAATCTCCCCCTGAGGAAAAATTAGGCATATACTTATGTGCGATTTTTGGCTTTTAATAATAATTGTAATTTAAGTTTCTTATAACTTATATCGTATTTCTATACACTATATTACATTTTTTGCATTTGTTTTTATACATGTTGTACGTTGATTGTGTACGTACATATGGTTATACAAATATCCAAATTTAAGGAAAGACTTACTGAAGACAAAAGCTCGAAAGAAACTTGCACGAAACAGTTTTTGCATTTTAAATGTGGTGCTTAATCACAATCGATACCGACTAACATACACACTGCGGGTACCGTCAATGCATTCAAGAGGCTTATATGTATTCATGTAATTTAATCTTAGTTTTCTACATAAACTTTAAAGATAGCAGCTACATATTTGTATTATGAATTTTCACTTCACTCTTTTCTTCTTTCTTATTTTCGACTCCTCGTTTGTATATTTTATTGCAAAATTCCAATTAATAATTTAGTTACAAAAAATTTTTCACTCTGAACTGATAACGCAAGTATAGGTATATTCTTGCACTTGCATCTGCAGGCGCAAGTAAATAATGTATCGTTACCTGTACTACAGTCACAGGTACAAGTAAACAGGTAACCCGCAAGTGCAGGTAGCAGGTAACTGTGACATATGACTATAAAAAAAGTTACATCCTTATGGAATAGTAAGTAAGTTTTATGCGATTTTACATTAAAAATTTTAAAAATTTAAGTCCTTGCCTATAAATTGCGTAAGTAAGAAAAGCTCTATTATTGAAGTATTATCTGCTTATAACGTTGTAACATGATTCAATTCGTTTTGTACATCCTATGGGCAATAGCTATTCGGGTAAGATTTGATGTGCGTTGGACAAAAGCATGTCGTTAATTTTAGTAATGTTAAGGTAGACAGACACACACTCAGTTATATTGCGTAGTTTTTCAGTGATTAAGAACTGAATAGGAGCTTACTGAGCAGCAATGTTTGAGTACAGTTCAGTTTTGTTTGATTTTAAGAAATTAAATTAAAACTATAAATAACAGATAACAATGTAGAATAATAACTTATTTGTTATTGATTAGCACTCGCATATATTTATAAATTTACTGTAAAGTGAGGACTTTTTGTTTATTACCAAAATATATATGCAGCGATGAAATTTACTAAGCGCATTTTGTCTTTTTACAAACAAATTTCTTCTATAGTCCTGCAGATATACCTGTTTATCTATACCTGCAGTTACAAGTGAAGCTATTATACCTGACCTGTGCAGATACAGTTCTGCAGTTAACTCAGGAACATTAAACTTGCAGGTGCAAGTACAAGTTGTAAAATCAGTACCTGTGCAGAACTCTGTTCGGAACCACTGACATTTTATGTGCAGGCCCCATAACACAACGGACCTTTCTTAAGGCTATGTAAGGCGGATCAGGTTTTCGATAGCCACCACTCTAACCTAAACTAACCTATACTTGTTAGGACTTCTTTGTAAAAATTATTTTATTAAAAGCTAATGCACACGGTCACCTTTGTTTTTTCTAATAGGCATTAATATCGTATTTGTGCAAGGCACTAGACGAGCACCCATCGCGAGGGATTAGATGGAAACTCTTTAACCACCTTACGCGCCTGAACTATGCCGATGATGTATTTCTTCTATCATGTAGCTTAAATGTCCAAAGCCCTGAACAAAGAATGTCGCTGACAGGGCTTAAGACCAATGCTGCTAAAACCAAACTTATGACTTTGAACTTCAGGAGATAAAATGAAATTTATCTGGAAGAGCAGCAAATAGAGCAAGTGGATATATTTTGCTACCTCGGAAGCATAGTTACAGCAGACGGCGAAGCTGAAGCTAATGTAAAGGCTCGCATCAATAAGGCCTGAGATGTATGTAATACTCTTGTTGAGATTTGGTCATCTCCAGATGCATAAAACCCCGGATCTTTGAGTTGAACGTAAAATATGTTTTATTGTACGGCTGTTCAACATGGAAAGTGACCTGTCAAATGACATCTAAGCTACAAGCCTTTGTCAACCGGTATCTCCGGCGTATCTTTAACATCCATTGGTCCGAGGTCATTACCAACGATTTAATAATGGAAGTGACCATTTGCACTACTCTACGTGTACTTTTGAATTGGGAAAAGTTCCGCTTTTACGTACTTTATGTACTTTTATTTACTACTTCACAAATATATTCCCTGGCACCTCTTTCTCACAGAAAGTCTAATAAATTTTTGACGTACATAAATACACGTAAGTGCAAATAGTCACAACCTTTAATAATTCACCCAGTCGCTTCCAACGCACATTTGAATCTTTTAGGAATTAATATATATACAAAGGATAGCAAAAGCAACCGCAGAGACGACAGAAAAACAATTTTGATGTCGGCTGTATCAGAATCAGATATCCACGACGTGACGACGGCATTGAGCTCATTCTGATTCAGCCTATAGCCCAAAAGCTCCCAACAGAAATTAAAAAATCGCCAAAAAGCGCCAAAAAGCGCCCAGCTAGAGTTAAAAAATCGCCCAAAAGGCGCCCAGCAAGAATTAAAAAATCGCCCAAAAAGTGCCTAGTCGTCCGACTTGGCAACTCTGCCCGGAATCCAAGAAAGACACCGAATTGGACGACCGCGCAACACATGGATAAGATCCGGAGAGAGGAAAGGTATCCATATCAACAAATCGTCGCCACAGTTGAAGGCGTTGGCGCAGAACCGGACCAGGTAGAGAGTCGGTGTAATAGATGCCATGTGCCCCACAAGAGGTTAAAGGAACCAGAAAGAAAAGCTAAGCTTCGATAATAATTAAATATTTCTGACAAATCTTTTATTTACTGAACCTATATTTGTCATTGCTTAGTAATCGTGAATTTACTTCTAAGAAGTTATAAAAAAATCCTGAGGTAATCATTGATTGCTCTGTCCTATTATGGGTTATTTGTGTAGTAAGAAACACAGTCCAGTAAAATCTAATTCGAAAGCGATCGCTATTACTGTCGGAACTATAGTTTCGGGATTCCCTGAGATGAATAATGGCAGTCTCGATGCCGCTAGATACTACAGGGGTAAGATAGGCTTAACAGCGCAAGGAGAGAATTCGGAAGAGAGTAGCATGTAAAAATAATCGATAACAACCGATATTAGGGTCGCTGAGATGATTAATGACTCTCTCAGCGCCGTTAGATACTGTGGGGATAACATACCCTAGCAACCTTAAGGGTGGGGGCGGGAATGAAGTAACATGTAGAAATAATTGAAAGCGATCGATATTAATATCGAATTTATAACTTTTGGGATCATTGAGATGACAAATGATACTCTCGATGTCGTTAGATATTGTGGGGGTAAGACGCTCTAGCATCCTAGCGGTGCGGTAATGAAACTATACCACCACTTGGGTGGGGGTAACTGCTAGTCGCGGAGTACATTTGTCGGAAATCATTTTCAAAAAGTAAATGTACAATTTTATTAATTCAAACACAATAAAGAAATGTAATTCCAAAAATGCATCCTTGTTGAAGTTCAATTTAAATTTGTATCTGGCTTAAAAAATCACCCGTTACGTATGGAAATAATATGCCTTTGACATTCGGACCTGACAGATTCATTTATATCTGGAAGTTATGAAATATAATACATCAGCATATTGAAATCAAACTTTTCTACTTTACTTTTACTCAAAAATTATTTTTCTTCTCTTCACTCTTTTCACTAAGTAAATTTTGACATTCTTTTTAGAAGTCGTAAACTGATTTAAATCATATAACTCTCCCCTCTCTGTTATAATCTGGAAAAGTTATCAATAAAATGAGGGCCTACATATTATGAATTTGTCGTTACTTGATATTTTCATAATGTCAAAATAAAAATAGAAAATGCTATTTATTTCTTACGCAACGATTTCTTTCTACTAAATTTCCTACAAAATGTTCTACACCATTAAATTTTCCATTTTTTCAAATTGAATTGTTTCAAACTTCCTATGGCAATTTCACGCAAATTAACAACAATGACTCGTATCGGCGAGCTCCATTTATCAAGTTCATCACAACACAAGTGAGGATGAGAATGTTTCTCTTATCTCATACCTCAGCTAACCGTGACTTAATTACGAGTAAAAGGAGCTCGGTGTGGACAACATTTCTCTCTCTAGCTCCCGTAGCCCCTTGTGGAGAATGGCCGGGAGAAGAACTTCAACCGAGGATTGCAAGTGGACAATTTAAAGTGAATTCCGAACCACTGACATATTTTCTGCAACCCAATATAACAATTGGTCGTTGTCGGTGGGATTCGAACGTGGGATCTCGGGATTTGTAGGTTTTTTCTGCTTCTTTTAAGGTCCCGATCCAGGACATCATTTTTAATGAATTCGTTATTCCTCTAGAAATTCAAACAACTTATCTCCCTCCACTACTCCAACGTAACTGGACTACGTTCTTAAAGTTACTACGTTTAAAAAGTTAGCAGAGCATACAGTTCAAATCAGAACAAAATGGGCAGAACCAAAATTTTAATACAAAAAATTAAAAGGCTCATTAAAGGCTAATTAAGTGCCCAACTGTCGATTTAAGTGCTCTTATATTTTTTTTTAAAAACTATGTTCTGCTAACTTTTGAAAAAGTTAGCAGAGCATACAGTTCAAATCAGAACAAAATGGGCAGAACCAAAATTTTAATACAAAAAATTAAAAGGCTCATTAAAGGCTAATTAAGTGCCCAACTGTCGATTTAAGTGCTCTTATATTTTTTTTTTAAAACTATGTTCTGCTAACTTTTGAAAAAGTTAGCAGAGCATACAGTTCAAATCAGAACAAAATGGGCAGAACCAAAATTTTAATACAAAAAATTAAAAGGCTCATTAAAGGCTAATTAAGTGCCCAACTGTCGATTTAAGCGCTCTTATTTTTTTTTTAAAAAACCATGTTCTGTTAACTTTTGAAAAAGTTAGCAGAGCAAACAGTTCAAGTCAGAACAAAATGGGCAGAACCAAAATTTTAATACAAAAAATTAAAAGGCTCATTAAAGGCTAATTAAGTGCCCAACTGTCGATTTAAGCGCTCTTATATTTTTTTTAAAAAACCATGTTCTGTTAACTTTTGAAAAAGTTAGCAGAGCAAACAGTTCAAGTCAGAACAAAATGGGCAGAACCAAAATTTTAATACAAAAAATTAAAAGGCTCATTAAAGGCTAATAAAGTGCCCAACTGTCGATTTAAGTGCTCTTATATTTTTTTTTAAAAACTATGTTCTGCTAACTTTTGAAAAAGTTAGCAGAGCATACAGTTCAAATCAGAACGAAATGGGCAGAACCAAAATTTTAATACAAAAAATTAAAAGGCTCATTAAAGGCTAATTAAGTGCCCAACTGTCGATTTAAGCGCTCTTATATTTTTTTTAAAAAACCATGTTCTGTTAACTTTTGAAAAAGTTAGCAGAGCAAACAGTTCAAGTCAGAACAAAATGGGCAGAACCAAAATTTTAATACAAAAAATTAAAAGGCTCATTAAACGCTAATAAAGTGCCCAACTGTCGATTTAAGTGCTCTTATATTTTTTTTTAAAAACTATGTTCTGCTAACTTTTGAAAAAGTTAGCAGAGCATACAGTTCAAATCAGAACAAAATGGGCAGAACCAAAATTTTAATACAAAAAATTAAAAGGCTCATTAAAGGCTAATTAAGTGCCCAACTGTCGATTTAAGTGCTCTTATATTTTTTTTTAAAAACTATGTTCTGCTAATTTTTGAAAAAGTTAGCAGAGCATACAGTTCAAATCAGAACAAAATGGGCAGAACCAAAATTTTAATACAAAAAATTAAAAGGCTCATTAAAGGATAATTAAGTGCCCAACTGTCGATTTAAGCGCTCTTATATTTTTTTTAAAAAACCATGTTCTGTTAACTTTTGAAAAAGTTAGCAGAGCAAACAGTTCAAGTCAGAACAAAATGGGCAGAACCAAAATTTTAATACAAAAAATTAAAAGGCTCATTAAAGGCTAATAAAGTGGCCAACTGTCGATTTAAGTGCTCTTATATTTTTTTTTAAAAACTATGTTCTGCTAACTTTTGAAAAAGTTAGCAGAGCATACAGTTCAAATCAGAACAAAATGGGCAGAACCAAAATTTTAATACAAAAAATTAAAAGGCTCATTAAAGGCTAATTAAGTGCCCAACTGTCGATTTAAGTGCTCTTATATTTTTTTTAAAAAACCATGTTCTGCTAACTTTTGAAAAAGTTAGCAGAGCATACAGTTCAAATCAGAACAAAATGGGCAGAACCAACATTTTAATATAAAAAATTAAAAGGCTCATTAAAGGCTAATTAAGTGCCCAACTGTCAATTTAAGTGATCTTATATATTTTTTTAAATCCAAGTTCTTCTAACTTTTTCAAACTAAACTCTCTGTCTGTTTTTGCCGTAAACGAATCACGATTTTGCAGCAATGTTCCCTTCCAATTCATCCGAAATTCTTCCCAGATTGTATTGGGCTTTGAGACAATTTTATCCGATGACAACATAACGTCATTTTTGTAATTTAACAGGGAATTCACCAACATACTTGGCCTTATTCGGGGAATCCTTACTTGAGGAGGCATTTCAAGAAAAAATTCGCACATACATGAAACAGCGACGCACGACAATCCCAGATACTGGCAGTTATGTATAATATATAGGTATCATTGATATTTCGGCCTGAAGGTAATCCGTACGGAATCTTGGTAAGGCCTTAGAATAAAGAACTAGCAGTGGTATCAACAATATATGCGTAATCTATCTCAGATTTTAGGTGAGGCCAAAAGGAAATTTAAAATCTTTATAATTCCTAAAAGAATAATTTGATTTTAACTTCTCTGAATATAATAGTTAACCTGTATATAATTTTGAGGGTAATATTATAGGGTCAAGCGAATCATCAATTTTGCTTTTAATTGATTAAATCTTAGTTAAGATTTTCTATGGATGCCCCCTAAAAATTTTTTTTAGCGCCACCACTAAAACGAACAACCACACAAACATTCATACGAAACTTTCACTTTTTTCCGCAAATTTAGGTTTTAATGGAACATGACATCTTTATAGAATGAATTTAGAAGTAATTTATATAATGTATTTATCGGAAAAGCGTTTTCCCGTCATGCTATTTCTAATTATTTGGGCACCAAAAAATCTAACACTTCGTGCTGGTTTGTTTTAACAAATTCTGTTCTTTGTCAGTCAGTTCACAAAAAATCACAATAGTCTAATAATTTTATTACAATGATAATATACAGTTTTAATAGAATCTATCTTAATAAAGTACAGTGTTTTCTCTAGTTCTTTATTCTAAGGGTAAGAACGGGCGCAATTCGAAGAATTACACAAATTCAAAAGATCAAGCACTGGATGATTTTTTTTAGAAAGAATAAACAAAATTTTTAATATTTATTATTAAAATAACAATTATTACACGGAAAAGAACAAAGAACAAAAATTACCATCTCTCTAGCAAACGAGGTAAATTTTTTAATGCATTTTTAACATATTCAGTAAGATTTTCGGTATTTTTTATATGAGAATACTGGTTGAAACGTCCCAAAATTTGGAATTTTCCCTTTGTTGGTAGAAAGTATGATAATTTTAGCTTCTCTTTTCTGATTGCATAATTAAAAAAAATTTATTTGAACGCTCTGCTGTATAAACGAAATGTTTATTATCAATAAAATTCATTTGCGAAAAAATACATTTTTCTGCAACATTTAGGTTAGGTTAGGTTAAAGTGGCTGCCTAAGAAGGCACACTTAGGCCTAAGAGGCCCTTTGTGCTACCACGTTGAGGCTTGAAAATTTACAACCCCATAAAATTACCTAAGGAATAGGAGGGTTCTGTCCCCTTGTACACCGAATCAGTTCCTGTATCTAGTGGAACTAGTTCACGGGAAGTCAAAATTATTTTGACTGGATTGTGAAGGATGTTCATCCTTAGTTCGTCGTCGGGAACCATTTTGAACTCCCGATAAATCGAGTCAGGTTTTTGACATCTATGGAGCCTAGCTCAGTTAGCTCTTTGAAGTAGGGGGAGCACAAAAGCCGGTTCCTAGGGTTGGCTAGGGCCGGGCAGCTACCGAGGAGGTGAAGTATGGTTTCCTCTTCCTCCTCGTCGTGGCAACTCCTACAGAAGTCGTTTGAGGGCACGCCCAGTCTATCGGCGTGTCTACCTATGAGGCAGTGACGCAACATTTAATCATTGTTATTTTTTGAAGGACTTTTGGTTCTGCCCACTTTGTTCTGATTTGAACTGTATGCTCTGCTAACTTTTTCAAAAGTTAGCAGAACATGGTTTTTTAAAAAAAATTATAAGAGCGCTTAAATCGACAGTTGGGCACTTAATTAGCCTTTAATGAGCCTTTTAATTTTTTGTATTAAAATTTTGGTTCTGCCCATTTTGTTCTGATTTGAACTGTATGCTCTGCTAACTTTTTCAAAAGTTAGCAGAACATAGTTTTTAAAAAAAAATATAAGAGCACTTAAATCGACAGTTGGGCACTTAATTAGCCTTTAATGAGCCTTTTAATTTTTTGTATTAAAATTTTGGTTCTGCCCATTTTGCTCTGCTAACTTTAGACATCTGAAGCTCAGTTCGGTTTTCTGGGAACTAAAACATCAATTAACCGATCGTATTCGATTGTATTCTGCACCCGAGGGATAGAAATCATTTCCGTGGAAAAATGTGTTTGCAGTTACCGTTCCTTGCGATCTTTTACCTGAAATATTTTCACTTTAATTATCAGTTGACTAACTGAGAACTAAAACATTAATGAACCGAGCACACGCAGAACAATTTTCTGAACTCTCCAGTCACAAAATATCCACTCTATGCTTGGAGTGGTGTTTTGCACCCGAGCGATAGAAATCATTTTGGTGGAAAATTTGAGGGAACAATTCCCCTTCCCTGCGGTATTTTACCTTTAAAAATCTGTTTGTGTAGACTCAAAAGCGGACCGTGTGCGTTGGCTGTATAATAGTATCTCTAACCTTAATTAATATATATATATATATATATATATATATATATATATATATATATATATATATATATCTATTTGGGCATGATTTGTATAAGGATACTATTTTCAATGTTTACTTAAATGGACCGTTAATGAAAATACCAAGCAGAGAGGTCCAAATAAAGATCCCTGTGGAAATCCTAAGTTCGTTGATAGGGCAAAAGAGAATCCATCGTTAATAAAAACACTTTGTTGGCTGCGACAAAGAAAAGAGGAGATCGAACAAATAAGAAAGTTAAATTTCGTCAGTAATTTCCGAATGAGCGACAGATGATCAGCCTTGTTAAATACCTTTCAAAAATCAAAGAAACCTAACATTGTTACCCAATCAGAAGCAGTAACTTTCCTAATATTTTTATTATTTTAAGGAGGGAAGAAGTAGTGCAAAACTTGAATGAAATATAATAGTTTCGCAAAGATTTTAGAAAAGAATGAAAATATTCAGATGTCTATATTCGTTGCGAGAAGGTGGTGATTTCTTTGGAACGTTAATATTGTTGGCATATGTACTTCCACTCAGGTCCGTGCGCTCGGCGGGGGGTGGGTGGGTTTTGTGGTTAACCCCCCCAGGAACTTCTTTATTTGGAAAAATTTGACTGAAATACTAAAAAATGCCTGAAATGTATATGAAATTAGATACCCCCCCCCCCCCGGAGCAAATCCTGCGCACGTGCCTGTTCCACTTAGGGGGAAAGGAACAGGTCATGAGAATAAGAGGAAGATTTAGGTTTATAAATCGGGGACGAAAATTGTCGAATCCCACGCTACTAGATTTAACTTTAGAAAATCTTCTCCTTTCACTTCATCTTACCAATTATGTCAGAGAACTAATCACTTCTCTAATCTCTTCATATAATCAATCTTGTGAGAATTCGGATAATGACAGGAACTCGATACTTTAGGTACGCGTGAAAGGAGAAAACCTCGATTCACGTAATATGAACTTCCTTTTATAGTTGAGTAACATGTGTGTGAAAATAATGTTTGTTTATTTTTTAAATAGGATAAGTGAAAGACGGCTACTTGGAATTCAATAAAGACTTTACCTATTGCCGCTTTCATAGGCTATGCACTCATCAACTATTTATCAAGATTTCTCAAAATGTTTACAGACGTTAACTAAATAATTAAGTTAGCACTTAAGTACTTATTTTCAACTTCTTCAAGTCATACGCTTGATGGAAAAATACAAAGTGTATAGGTTTATGTATAGTATAGTCCGGTAATACTCAATAAGGAAGGTCATCACGGAAAGATTTTCATGCGTTTTTGGTTGTTATTATGTTATGACAATTGAGTTTGACTTATATAAGTATGATATATTGATCATTAACTGACTCATTTCGAGCCTCTTATTCAAACGGAAACCGCAATAAAGTAAATATTTTACATGGAGGAATTTAATCTGCACAGCGAATGTCTAATAAATTCGAGTGGTTTCCAGCGCATGTAATTTTTTTACGTATTGCAGTTAAATATCGCCATGAGATTTATGAAATTGTAATTTGATTAACTCAAACAATTATACAAGTAAGTTTTCGCTAAGAAACGCTTCAGAGAATTTGCAAAAACAAAACAATATTTCCGACAAAACATCACGATGAAGTCATAATGCCAGCTGATATCTAGATACATAGAACCCGATACCTACGAGTAAAACCGCAAGTTTATTTGGACTATGTACCATTCACACTTTTTCACTTCTTACTGACTACACTTAATCGTAATTAGCCGGTGTATACTTCTGCGAAGTTTTGTAATCCATTGCTAACGGCTATGATATGAGTGTACTCCCACTTGTAGTCGAATTAGTCATAATTCATAATCAAAAAACTTATCAGTTTTTTACAATACCATCAAAAAGGCTCCACTCTGCTACAATGGGGATTTAAAAAGGGTAAACTAGCAGAAATTTGCGCATGCGCGTGCGTCTTAATCAAAAGCCGACAAAGTACTTGTCAAGTGCCTCACTCATCTGATAACGTCAGGCCATCAAGAGGGGAATCTCTTAGTTGGCGACATGTATGTAGATATGCAATAGAAGTTCACAAACATAATTTGCTTTTTATTGCCACCAATATTTTCTAAAATATATTATTTAATTCACTGTAAACTTTATGCACTTACACCTGTCTTCAAATGAATTCGAATGTCCTCAATCACTTTCACTAGTCAGGTGAATGAATCTTAACAAAAATTCGATAGAATCCTATCAGAAACAATTCCACAAACACAATCGAACAGGTCTCGCGTAAATATTTCAGAACAAGATCGTTTCCCCCGTAAAATTTAACTAATCAAGTGATCGCGCGAATGGCCAATATAAGAACGATATAGCGCTGCACATAACACAATATCTACGCGGTTCAAAGCAGAATGAAACTAGCGCAAGTCGCACAAGAATACGGAAAGACTGCTGTTCGGGCGACGCGAAACACGCTACTAAACTGACGAGGTTCAGCGATTCGGTCAAACTTTATCTCATTTCGGTTGAGATATAGTTTAAGAAGTGGCTGTGCCCATGTTTGTCCGCGCTTTATTAGACAACATTGATCACAATTTTTTCTAGCACGATCAAACAAATCCAATAGCAATTGAAAGAACAAAGTGCACTTTGGGGCTGCCAGTGGGGGCGAAACTTTTCCATCATGTCAACGACTTTAATTATAAAAATGAACCTTTGAAACTGGTGCGATTTCAGTTTTTATCTTATATTTTCACTGTCATTGCGTTGTAATAAATTAGTACACAGAAACACAATCAAATTATATTTAAAATTCCTGAGCACAGATAAACAATCTTATCCGAAGTGATAAGCATTACGGCATTGGCCGTAAAAAGATCGATAGCGCAAAGATATTAGGTAGCATATTAGATCTCCAGCATTCACAGTTATTATATTTTGTTAATTTTTAATAAATGTAAAGATAATGCGGAAAATAGACACAAAAATGTAATTATAAATATGATAAAGTGCAATACAGCAGTTTTTGGAAAATTTTCTCCGTTTAAGAGGCTCACGTTAAATAAAATTACATAGTACACATATATTATATAATTTTATTTACTGTGCTTTTATTAAAAAAAATGCACAAAAATTTGGAAAATTTAAAATGTACTAAAAAGTAGAAAATAATTTTTTTCTATCAGAGAATAAAATTGTTCGTAGAAATAAAATTTTACATCACAGAAGCAACTGAAAATTTTTCTTTTACACATCTTAAACTTTTCAAAATCATTCATCTGGAAACTAAAAGCTTTGAGGGCGGCCATGCACAGTTATACTTTGTTTAATTCCAGTCCTTTTGTGATGTACCATATATATATATATATATGTATGTAAATAGTATGTTCTCCTATTAGTATCACGATAAAAATACCTATTTGGGCGGGGTATGGGTTAGTGGGCGGGGTATAGGTTAGTGGGCGGGGCATAGGTTAGTGGGCGGGGCTTAACTTCCTAACGCGTAGACCGATTTTGATGATTCCTTTTGTGTTGTATATAGTATGATCTCCCATTGAAACGATGAAGATAAAGTTTGACCTAAGCTGGTTGCGGCTGGTTGGTTGTCTGACTTTTTAATGCGCAGATGGTTTGGATAATTCTTTTTTCTTTCATGTATACAGTATATTACCCATTGATACCGTAAACTGTCATTCATGGCCGAAGAGGGCGTTATGGAATCGGTCGACACGATCGAAATGCAGCTAGAAAACTTTCGCTAGCGCCTAGGATAGTAACGACCGGTACCAAATGAAACCGTTGAGAGGACTACTACCCATCCCCCAGTATCGGGAGGGACACTTGCGGAGCCTGGCCCTCCACGGCTAGTAAAGAGCCAGGAAAAATATGGCAATAGTGGCGGGGAAACTCTACCAGCCACCAATAAAACAAAAGCCCACGAAAAAGCGGGAAGACAGGTCGTCCAAAAATTAATAGAACCAATGGATCCAATGGTAACGACCCGTCATACCTAATTTCTTTAATTACGCACCTTAAGTTTCGTTTGTTTTTAGTAAAGCAATCGTTACCAGCATGTTGCTTAAGCCACTAATAATATTTTTGAACTCGTTTTTGCAAGCACAATTTCATTTGATTCCCATTTCACCCCAATGAAAATTAGACCCAAACATCAAAATTTTACTACACGGCTGTTATTCTGCCACCAATTCCTATCTTCGTACCAAATATCAACTCACTATATGAAAGAGTTTCAGAAAAAACGCCAAACAATTAAAGACTTCCGAAAAAATATATTTCATTATCTACCTATAGTTAAAGTGATTTTCAATTGTAGTTACTAACGCTTTGATCAGTGAATCCAACACTCGTTGCACCTTATTATCTTTTAGAAGTTGAATTGAGTTTGAATCGTTTTGCAGTGGTTGTACATTTGCATATAATAGATCGGATTTTGACTCCGTTATATATGGCTTATTAAGGATTTGTAATAAAAAAACAGCTGTCTAGATCGATGTTTTTATTTAAATTTGTTGGTTTTCCATCTAGTGTTCGGTTTTTTCGAAGGCGTCCAGCAGCTATAGAAAAGCAAACCGTTTGGTGCTGCTGTTGACGAAGAGCCAAAGGAATTTAGCTTTTCTTTATTAGAAAGGCCGATCACGTTAAGAAATATTTTAATATTTCTTACTTTGCTCGAATTGAACTGGTTAATTCGGAATTTTTATTAAAAAATTTTGAAAAATTTGCTCGGGTCATGTGTTTAGTTTGTACATTGTGTACATGTGATTATTGAGGATGCTTAGAATTTTCTTCTGCAACTTGATCTCTGGATCAGGTTCGACAATTTTCGGTTGAGGAGCTGGAAGATCAGCTGCGTCGCCTTACTCTGCTTTTTTTTATAACTCACATCTTTCTTGTAACAATTGTAAAACCGTTAAGAAACGATTGTCAGCAAGTGCGTTTAATAAAGTTGGAATCGCGGCTGGCTGACATTCTTTTAAAGGAGGAGCAACTGAGCTATTTGGAGGAATGGTTGGCAAAGCTGTCGGCAGTAATTTCTGCTTCTCTGCACCCAATTTGATTTGAAAATCATTCGATCATTCGCTATTAGGCTCAAATTAAAATTTCGACTGAGCAGTTAACTGCAACTGAGTTTTCAGCCGAAGTCCACGCCAAAATCAAATTTGAAAATAAATTGTAGCTTCAGCTTCTGTCATTTTCAGATATATTTGCATGTATATTACAAATGAAGTTAGCCGCAGTCGAGTTTTGTGACTACAACTTTCCACTTTGAGCAAAGTCTAAGTTCAGTCGGAGTCGTCGACTGATAAGTCGTAAAATTGTAGCAATCATGTCGCATGAAATTCCCATTTGAGCAAAGTTGCAGTCGACTGATCCATTGGAATTGTAATTCGGGCCTCAAGTTAATGGCATTATCCACTGGCATATTCCGGTGCTCCGCTGGTTGTCCATAAAGTATGTTTGTGTGATACTTCGATGCTCTTCGTTTTGGGCGTTGACAGGTACTGCATATAAACATCCACATCATGAAATATTTGCGTTAACTTTCCCAATTGGTACCCCTTTATTTGGGAAAAGCAAATCAACTTTTAAATATAACCTAAAAAAGGTAAAAAAAGTAATGAATCTATACATATTCAAAAGTCCAATTACGTGTGCGCCTGGTTAACGACAATTATCTCACAATCATTGTAATCAGGAGGGACGTGAGTATGATATTGCTGCCGAAGCTATTGTATATTGGCTTGAGTTGCCTCTAGAGTTTCTTTCTTTAGCTGTGGTTTCTTACCTTTACTTATTCCGGACTGTTATTTTGTACCGTTTAAACAAAGATCCATTGAGGACTTGAGGGCTTGAGCTGCCTTATAAGCAATCTTCTGTTTCAAATTATACAAATCCGAAATATTTTTGCTCCAAATAGCCAAGAATTGTTCCGCATTTAATACAGGTACTTTCGAGTTCTTCTCTGGTACATGTTTGTAGGTTTCCCAAAAGTATACGACTTTTTGCTAAAGTAGAATCTCTTACTTTGAATAAACCGTTTTCCATTATTTCTCCTAACATTTATTAAAAATCACAGAATTAAGGGGGTTGTCTACCTTCGAGCCGAGAATTTTAGCCTATTTTTGGGAATGGATTGCGAAAAAACTACTAAAGAAATTCACGTCAGTTAAAATTTTTTTTATTATTACATGCTTTTTCTTCGAAAAAATCTATTTTTTATTTGATAATAATTGCATCCGCGACCTTGGAACGTCCTTGACCTCGACGCTGCAGAAATGTCATTAAGAACTTTGTGGTAAGACTTTGGCCATTTAAATTGTCTGAAACTAATAAAATGAAATATGTCTGTAATCTGTGTTACATTGATATGTTTTCCCAGAGCCGATTTTTTTTTATTGTAAAATGTGTTTAAATTACGCAATTGTTTTCGGAAAAATTAAATTTTTGAACTGTTTTTTGACCTATTAGAGCCTGTTAAAATTCAACAAAGTAAAAATTTGAAAATCGCCTCTGGGAAAACATAGCTATATGTTTATTGAATAACTGAAAAAAAAATTGATCAAATTCTCTCAATATTTCTAGAAGAAGTCTTACCACAAATTTTAAAAAATGCAACTTTTGGGAAATCACGTTTAAAGATAAATGACAGTATAAAACATGATTTGAGAAACTTGCGTTTTAATCGGCAATACCAGCGCCGTAGAGCTCCCCTTCCTTGTCACGGAGATGGTCCAGGTTTGCCAAAAATCAATTGTAATGCCCTACGAGAAAGAGTTTATTCCTAAAACAGTGACGAAGCGGTCTTGTGCCGCTTCGGCGCTCGAAAAGCGCGTGGGTGGCAATCTTTCCGGTTGCATATACGTACGAAAGAAAGCGTATTTCAAAAAATCCCTCATATGGAGTGTTCCTTATAACATCTGCATTCAAAATATGCAAAAAAAAATTTTTTTGTTCCAAACCGCGAAGGTAGACGACCCCCTTAAGCTGCGATAAAGCCGGCAAATAACTCATTAGACGTGCCGTAGAATTTTCTGTCACTTGCAGTTGCGGAAACTTTTACTCAAATTAGCTAAATTCTACTAAATTCATGTATGTTACATTTTTAAAACTTTAAAAATTATTTTTTAAAAGGTAAATAATCCTTCAATTTTTCTTTCAAGAAAAATCGCCATAAAAACGCCTAAAGTCGATGTACAATCGCCAAAAAAAATCTCCATCGCCAATTTCATATTTTTTGTCGCCAGGATTGATGACAAATCGCAAATTTGGGGAAAAATCGCCCTGACGGCAGTCGGTAGAGCCAGTCTAAACTTCCTCCACATCAATCTCCGTCATGTAAGATTTGCATCTGACGTGCTTAGCAGGAGATTCATGCTGGGCAAACTGGATGTGGTTTTTATATAAAATAGTTTTTAAAAAAAAAATTGAACCATCTTCACAAAAAGCGCTAAAAAGCATAAGATAATTTTCAATTTTATATCTATTACGACATTTTAAAGTCGGTGCAAATCAAACAAACCAAAAAACTACAACAAAAGTATTTAATCACCCTTTCTTATGATCCCGTGAGCTGAAACGTTTAGGTAGTATTATCTTCAATTGTGGTTCTGTAGTTGTTTTATTTGTTTAATTTGCACCGACTTCAAAATATCGTAATAAATATAGAATTAAAAATTATTTTATGCTTTTTAGCGCTTTTTGTGAAGTCGGTTCAAAGTTTTTTTAAAAAACTATTTTATTTTTCACTTTTTAGTGTCTTCTTCTCTATACAACGAAAACAGAACCATATAAATCGGTCCCCGCGTCACAAAGTTAGGTTTCACCCCCACCCCCTACCCCTCCAAAAATATTTTCGACATGGTACCGCGGTCTACGGTCTACGCGTTACGAAGTTATACCCGGTCAGACATAAAAAAAATCTACACGTCAAACTTATAACCTCTTTGTTTTTGGGAAGTCGGTTAAAAATCAACGAGGAATGTTTATATGTTTGGAAGTCACTGTGCCAAGCTCTACCGCTTCAAGCCAGTGTTCCTCTAGCAGTGTACATCTCTGGCTTGCTAAGGCAGGACATTATATACACAATATTATGCATTATGTACACCACTATGCACATTATGCACTATATACACCACCGTCTCCTCATCTTCCAAACATAGTCTACAGGTATCGTCCTCAGTAAGTCCCATTTTCTTAAGATGACACCCGAAATTACCATGTCCTATCAATAGTGAAGTCAGCCACTTCAGTCTTTGGGTCACGATTCCTCCCGGCAGCAAAGCCGGTCCCAACGCCATTTTGGCCTGTCTGCACGACCGCATTTCGTCCAACTGTCTCGAGTATTCCTCGATGGCCCATTTTTCAGTCAGGCCGCTACCTTTGCTTTTAGAAAGAGGCAACACGTGGCTCCAGGCTTTGACAATTTGAGTCAGCTCCTCGCTTAGCGAGACTTCGTTTCCTTCAATTTCAACTTGTCCAACCAAGCCAGTGTCCTGCCCGATAATAAGATTTGCTTTTTTCTGGGATAGTTTGCTCACCTACACTCGGTTTCACTTCAGCTTCCCCTTGCTGTGCTCTGCCCTATGCCGTTTCAAAGGCAAAACTTTGGGAGTGGTTTTGGCGATTTCATCACTTGATCATGTAGTTGCACTTGGCAATGTCTGTGGTAATTACGTTTATGTCACCTACTTGAGGCGATTAGGTCGTCGATTTGTGAAGTCCGCTTTTATCGAATCCTTGGCCCGATTTCATGAAACTATTAGTCTAACAAGTCGTCGGTGGAGTAATTGACAAGGTGTGCCCTACCAATCCGGAGGTGCCCGTTTCGATTCGCACCGGCGCGGCGGCGACCCATGTTTGTTTTCTGCTGACAACAGCTACGAAAAAGGGCCATGGGAATTGTAGAGAAAAAGCCAGTGATTCGGAACTCACTTTAAATTGTAGATTGAGTGGATCGTTGTCTCGAATCGGGTGGAGTTCTCCGCTCGCCTCATGCTCAACAAAGGACGGAAACTAAAGAGAGGGAGATTGGTCTAACAAGTATTTGTAAGTTAACTATTAATCTTATTAAGGTAGAGTCATTCTGTTTCACAAACAATACAAATAATATTCAGTTATTAGTTTTTTACAATAAATTATGTAAAAAAAATTGTATCGGAGTAGAGAAGCAACAAGATTTATGAACTTAGACAATCTATAAAATACGGATATGATAAGTGCACGCGTTACGGTTTCAATGTGATTCTTTTTCCGCGGTATGGAGAGCGGGAGTATTTAAGAAGCAAATAAACTCTGATATTGTGAGTTGCTATGAATTTAACGAAAAACCATTGAAGCTGCGATGCATGTGGATTGTGTTTTCTCTGACTTAAAACCATTTACAGGTAAATAGGATTCTTCTTCCCTCTCTAATGAAATTGTTAACACATCTGTTTTGTATGTTCTTTTTAAATTAAAAATTAGTTTTATTGTACAACAGAAACCAACACAATTACTACTATACAACATTTTTTTTTCTCATCTTTTAAAATTTACGTTATATTAATAGATAATATATCTTTGTCTCAAAAATATATTTTATCATCCTAAAATCATCTGAAGACCCGATTTTTTTGCAAATTGTAATAAAGTGCATAGTTGTATTTTCATATTTTTTTCAATTCGCGAAGTTAGGTTTCCGTAAATTCAGTGTGTGTATGAATTTACGAAAAGTGAAATTTTATTTTCTACAAGAAATAGATTCATAAAGATCAGTAGAGACTCTTCACAACAAAACTTAATAGCAAGTGCTACAAGTTTTAACCACGACAATAATGTAGCCACAACATCAATTAAATTACCAAGTTTTTGGTTTCCATATACAGAAGCTTTGTTCATTCTGGCTGAAGCACAATTTGCTTTTAAGAGAATAACAATATACGAAACTAAATACATTTACGTTATTCAGTCCTTACCAGTTGAACTAATCACAAACATTTTGGATTTTTTTACAAAATCCTCCGAATATCAATATATATGAATGTTTAACAAATACTCTAAACAACAGGTTCACAGAATCGGAAGAAAAAAATTAGAGTACCTAACTTCTATCTACTACGGAAATCAGAGATAGAAGACCTTTCGAATTCTACCGCTCTATGGAAATTCTCCCATCAAATTCATCCACATTCAGCAAATCTTCACTTAGAAACTATGGATGCCTTAGTATCTTTAAAAGAAAAAGATTGAAGATTTAGCAAATAATATATAAGACTTTTCCAAAATTCAATATGTAACGGAAATCAAAAAAATCTATGGATGGACCGAAATCTATAATTGCAAAATTAAAATTTGAACAAACGGTTAAATTAGGTCTTCTTCTGTATCCTCTCTACTACATTTAGTAGCCAATAAAACAACAGACTGGCGACCGTGTGGAGATTATTGTCGTCTTAATACAATAACAGTTCTATATTGGTATCCTTAACCTCATATTCAACATTTTTCAATGCACAATTTTTTCAAAAATAGATTTGGTGAGAACTTATCATCAAATTCCAATGGCCAACGATAATATACACAAAACAGCCATTACAACTACTTTCAGATTATTTGAATTCACTAGGATGCCTTTTCGTCTTAGAAATTCGGCGCAGACATTTCAAAGATTTATAGACCAAATTATCAACAAATCAGATTTTTCGATTGTCTATATTGATGATATACTAGTTGTCAGCAAATCCAAAACTGAATATAAAGCACATCTACGCCAAATTTTCAAGCAACTTTCTATGTTCGAAATTAATATCAACTCAACCAAATGTATACTCGGAGTTGGAATTTTGGATTTTCTCAGCCATAAAATTATTAAAGATGGCATTTTACCTTCAGAAGCCAGAGACCAAACTATTAACAATTTTCCTTCTCCAAATGCAATAAAACAAATACAACAACTGAAAATGTAATCAAACATTACTAGAAAATTTTTTTGCCACTTGTCTAGCTCTATTAGACCATCCACTTGAAAATTCAAAATTTAATTTATAGTGCTGTTGGAGCAGTTCTTCAACAATTAAATATAAATCATTCTGAACCCGTAAGGATTTTTTCTCTAAAATATTACAAGACACTGAAATCAAATATCGTCGGCTTAAGTGTGAGAGAACGTATCTACCAAAAAAGCCACTTTTGAGCTCAGTATACGAAATACCATTACTTTTGTTACAGTTAAAATTTTGTAAAAACCGATTTATTGTTACTTTTCTGTTACCCTTTTCTGCTGAAAAAATTGGAAAAAATCAATGTTTTTAGAAATTATACTGTTTTTTTGCGTCTCCTGGAAAGTTGGTTTTTTTCAGATACGTTCCCTCACACTTAAGTCTACGATATTAAGCTTTCGTGAACTCTTGGCATTATATTTAGCCAGCAAACATTTTAGACTCTTTCTAGGAGGACGAAAATTTATAGTTATCACCGATAACAAACCACTGATAACAGCAATTTGGTCCAAAACCGAAGGAGGTCCTAGACAAACAAGACTACATTACGTAATTTACTTTCGATATCAGAAATATTAAAGGAAAATCAAACACATTCGCTTATACCCTATCTAGAATTTCAGTGGAAAATTTCGAAAGTCCGATTCATAACAAAATTAAATTCGATTTAAAAACGATAGTTGAGTATCAAAATTATGATGAGGAACTTACACATTTCTTAATAACACAGTATAATAGGCGAGATAATTCCAAATTTAGACTTGAAAAAATTAAATTGAATACTTTCAAGTCTGACATTTGGTGCAAATTTTGTACTTAAAATTCGCGATCATATTATATATCTACTGAATTCGAAACATTATTTTCTATTCCGTCCATAATATATCTCATCCTGGAAGTAGAACAATACGAAAATCCTTTGTTTCTAAATACTTGTGGCCTGGAATGAATATATATATATATATATATATATATATATATATATATATATATATATATATACATATATATATTAGCAATTGGAATTAAAAGCGTATCAATTGTCAAAAATCCAAAATTAGCGTTACAAAATCCGAAATCAGTTGATTCGAAATACCCAAAACGAAATTTGAATATATATATGCACATTTAGATTTGGTAGGACCTTTACCGTCTTCAAATTGAAATTCTTATATTCTTACAGTAATGAATAGATTCACTCGTTGGCCAGAAGCTTATTCAATAACAGATTTACAAGCAAGCACTATCATTAACAAAATAATTGGTTCAAACAACTACCTGCGGTCCTCTTACGTTTCCGAACTACGGTCAAAGAAGACTTGCAATGCTCTCCTGGAGAACTTGTCTTAGGACAACTCCTTCGCGTTCTAGGTGAATTTCAACAATTCAAGACCCACCTAAATTTGTAAGGTAAAATCTAATATTTTTGTGCCTAGAACTTTAAAAGATACGTACTGAATTTATTTTCGTAAGAATCGATCGAAAGAAATCTTTACAAACTCCGTACGAAGGTCCTTTCAAAGTCTTAAACAAACTTGGCAAGTATTATAATCTCGACTGCCGAAGTAAAGCAACTAAAATTGCAATCGACAGACTAAAACCTGCATTCATCGAACATGCAGAGAAAGCAATTACACTCGTCCTAAAGAAAATCAACTTTAAAGGAAGTATAATTTCAATTATAATTACAAATGTATTGTTATTATTATTTATATTATAGTTAATTTACGAATCATTAAAAATATGTACGTTTTGATTGGGAGGGGGGCGGCGGGAGTAATGCAGCGATAGCTACAAATACTTTATTTTACTTTATTTTGATTTTATTTTTTTTTTTATGATAAAAAAGATGTTAAATCTATTTGCATACTTTCAATTAGACTGTACAAAATAAACAAATTTGCTCAAATTGTACACTTCAATAAATGTTGAATGTATGAATTTATAATAATAGTCCAGCAGAAATAGGGTTCGAACAACAACAAAATTCGTTACAGCAATCTGACAGCTGAATATTGTGGAACAAGGAAAAAATAAATCGAACCGACAGCAGGTTGAAAACAGTTTTTCGCGATTTCTGGCTAAACTGTGCATGCTATCGAAAAAAAATTAAATATAAAAGTTGTAGGAAATCTACAACTTCTGTATTTACCATTTTTATCTTAACCTCAAAATAAAAAAAAAAAAAATAAAACCGGTTTTTCGGTTTTAAATTTTTTTCTTTGAAAAAAAATTTCTATGAAGCTGAAATTTAGCCAAAAATACCTTTTAGTGTTACAAAAAGGCAGTAATTTTTTTAAACGGAAATATTTAGAGGTTGTTAAATTTAATTTTTTTAAAAAAAAGCGAAATTTTTAACTGCGATTCCTCTTAAAAGTACACTTCCTACGGAGTTATGTTTTGGCTCACTTACGCGTTGTTATGTCTACTTTCGATAAATGGTAAAAAAAGTATGCATTAAAGTCCTCTTCATGAATTTTTCCCTAATCTTGCTCTCTTTGCAGAGTGTTGGAAATTTTCTTCGTCAGATGCAACAAAACTGAACGATTCTTCAGTGTTTTCGACTGTTTCATTGAGTACTGTTTCAGTTACAGTACATTGATTTGTTTCCATTTCTTCCAAGTCACTTTCGTCTATAGAAACCTGTGGAAGTTCAGCATTTGAGCAATTTTCTAAATTAAAACAATTTTAACACAAGCTAGTAAATTTCAGACCATTTACATTACAGCCGCATTTTACAGAAGAACAACGCTTTTCACAGCTGCAACAAATAATTTTCAAGAGATGATCGGGTATTAATTTATCATCTGTGATATTCGGCTTAATGATGCCTTCCGCTCTTTCTTTCCTTTCTTTGCGATTACGGTTTCCAAGCCATGTTTGAAGCTGACAATATGCTCAAAAACAATGCTGTTTTGCTGCCCCTGTTGTTGGAGGTAATTTTTCCAATTTAAAACTTGATTTGAAGCTGTTTTATACATGACAAACCGTAAATCATGCAGAGTTAAATTATGCTTTTTACTGTTAGTCCATACTATTAATTTACTGCCATTATCAGCTATCATCTCTTTATCAGCATTGTTTTTGTAAAAGATATCAGCCAATCGAGGAAAATCTGTATTTTGTAGAACTGTTTTTATTGTCATTACTTTTCTTTTTCCTGCAAATCCTATGGTAGTATCACAATCAGTTAAACAATGAAGCAATGCCAAATACTTTCGTTTCGATGGATCTGTAAAGCTATTAGACGTATAGAAAGAATCGCGAACATTACCCGTGGATGGTTTGTGAAAGAATATATCCAAATTTTTTTCATTTAACGTCTTGCCCAACAACTATCACAGTTCTATCATTTGTGGCGACTTTAATTGCTGTATTTATTATTAGGGTGTCTGCATCTTCTGCTGCCTGTTTACATAGCAGACGGGACCGACACTACTACTCGACTATAAATATGCAAATTACCACGAAAAAAGCGATTTTTTCGATTTTTTTCAATTTTTCGATCATTTTTTCCATTGCGGTAGGTATACCTTTTTTTACCATTAATCGAAAGTAGACATAACAACCAGTAAGTAAGCCAAAACAGAACTCCGTAGGAAGCGTAGTTTTAAGAGAAATCGCAGTTAAAAATTTCACTTTAACAAAAAAAATTTAATTTACAACAACCTCGAAATATTTCCGTCTGAAAAAATTACTGCCTTTTTGCAACACTAAAAAGTATGCTTTGCCCAAGTTTCAACTTCATAGAAATTTTTTTTGTCAAAGAAAAAAATTAAAAACCGAAAAACATGCACAGTTTAGCCAGAAATCACGAAAAACTATTTTCAACCCCTAAAAATCCGCCCCATTCCACCCCGGATAGCTGCTGTCGGTTCGATTTATTTTTTCCTCTTTTACAAGAGCTTGTCCGACAATATTCCGCTGTAACGAATTATTACTTTTTTTCTCATTTTTACGCCTATTTCTATTGGACTATAATCATTTTATCACTGCCAAGGAAGCACTGTACGACGTACAAATAACTTTTTCAAACTATATAGCTGTGTATTAGATGTAAAGTGAATTAAATAAAAAAATTTATAAATAACTAGCGACCCGACCCGGCTTCGCACGGGTGCAATTGACTAATGAAGAAAATGAGAAGTGAACTTAAAAAACCAGTGGTCTCTATCTCCAGTGGTTTAGGCTATGCGTTGTCTGCCAGTCAGTCAGTTTACCGAGAAGGGATTCATCTAACCCAATCTTTCCTAAAATTTTTGTGAACAAACCAATCTCAGTACGATCATGAATTTATTGAAATAAAATAAATTGGAATTCATTGTTTTGACAATCATTTGTTGGGGCTTTTAAGTGCTTGGTAATGAACGATATTTTTTGTGTTTCCGTTTGGAAATAAAACATATAGCGCCGATGGTTTACCGGCTCTCGAGCACTGACTCACATAACATAAAACTGCCCATGGGAATTGATTAAATTAGGTGAAAACAAAATGAGGCCAATGGAATTGTCAACCGGATTTTTTCCATTGCCAATATCTAATAATTGCTTGGAAAACACTTTGTAACGCGGGCACATATCCGTTGTTAACTTGAGAGTTTTAACGTATCTCCACAATTTCGACGACTGCAAGCAAGCGTTTATTTCATCAGCAGCGGTTGATCTTGGAATGACTGGCAGCGTTTGGCGAAAATCGCCGGCCAGCAGAATCATCATACCTCCAAAGGGGTCCTGATTATTGCGCAAATCTTTCAACGTTCGACCGGGTGCTTCCCATGCTCGATTGTGCGCCATCGTACGCTAATCCCAAATGATAATTTTTTTTTATACGATGTGGCCAAATCCTAGGGGACAACCCTTTGATGCGTTAGCATGGTTTTGGCCGGAAAAGAATTAGGGTAAGGGAAGTGAGGAAACTTGAGTCTTGTTTTTTGCATTGCTGCGAGCTAGACAACAGCCCAGAGACGGAGTGGATTATTTTAATTTCTTAATAAAAACTCACGGGGTCATCTGGTCTCGAACCCGGGACCCATGGCATGTTGGTCTTGCCGCTCAACGTATTGATCCAACTCCCTCTCTTTCGCCGTTGCTGATTTTTTGGCAATATTGCACGTCAGTTCATCTATGGTTTGCAAATTCAGTGGCAGTTTGAGCGCAGATGAGCTATTCGTCCTTCTAACAATGTGACAGTGATCCCATGATGTGACGGCCAGCGCTACTTGAGTTTTTGTGCGAATCGAAACTAAAATTAATGAAATTAGGAACGTTTTGCCAGTTCCGCAAGGTGCATCGAGGAAGAAGATTCCTCCTTTGCCGTCGTTGACTGCTATCAGTAATTTGTCGTACGCGAGCATGAGGCGATTCGGCGCTGGCATTCCTAATTCGTTCAACAATTTGCCGGACATCATCAGGCACAAATCCTCCATAGAAATCAACGCCTCTTTGTGGATCTTCGCGTTAAATCCAAGTTCGGGATTCGCTGTTGCTGTATGCACTCGATGCAAAATGTCCCATATTGTCTTTATATTTGTGCCACAAATGAAGTGGGTTCGATGGAAAATATGCTGAAATAATGATGACGAAAAGTGATCGAATTTGATGCGCAATTTACGTAATAACAGCATCAGCGAGTGTGTGATCCCAATGAATGTCGTCCTCGAGCAAATGTAAGCACTGACAGGCTTCTCGATATGTTGCGCACAACTCACTATTGACAGTTCGTAGAAATTCAAAAGAAGTCGGTCCACTAACATTAACCAACAACAAACGCAGGTATAAACATTCGTCATTGCTTGAATGAACTGTGTAAATGCATCTATTGCATCTGTTGTCGACTACAATATCCTTATTCTTGACTTTTAACATTATCGTTCTGCCGTTATCCTCTGCGGAGCGACGACGATACAGGGGGTAACCGCCATTGCCTGTGATTGTATCAGCCAACAAAACACAGATAACGTTTGAAGCATTTGTTTTCGATTATGCACGGTGATTGCTGACGGATATTTCGACGCCTCACTGGTGGCATTTTGTTTCAAAGAAATAAACCATGAAGTCAATTGAATATTTGCAACACATCAAATTGATAAATTTTGTGGTTTTGAATGCACAAAGATATGATCATCACCGATAACACACTGAAATATCGCTTTCAATTCAATTCTCCCTCGCAAAATATCAATATTCAATGTGGAATTTGTTATGTTATGTTTAATTTTTTCGGTAGATTTTCCGAAAATTTTCTTTGATACAAACCTTGTCCTAACAATTACGAACACAACAACAAAAAAATCAGCCAAATCGGTAAAGCCATTCTCAAGTTATTATCTGTCATACATGCGGCAATTGATTTTTATTTATATAGATAGATAGATTTAGTCAAACCAGAACACTCAAACTGGATACATATTCAAGTAAAATAAAATAAAAATATGTTAACTCTTAAAAAAATTGAACCTTTTTCTTTTATAATTAAAATGCATCTAAAAGTCAGTTTTAGATAAAGGAAAGTGCTGAGACAGGAGACTCAACTAAAAGTGGTTACGCCCTCCTAAATCAAGTTTACGTAGACTTTACATTATCTTGTTACACCCTGAGGTGCCTTATCATTCCATTATTCAACAAAATCGGGAGTGTCATGATTTATGTTCTCTCTTTCTAGTTCCCGTAACTCCTTATGGATCCTGGGGCGGGAAAAAAACTTGAACCGATTCGAGACAACGATTGCAAGTTGACATACAATTTAAAGTGGATTCCGAACCACTGACATTTTCTCTGCAACCCCCGTAGCCTTTTTATAGTGATCTCTTGTTAGCAAAAAAACAACCTTGGATCGCGACCAGCAGGATTCGAACTTCGGACCTCCGGATTGGTAGGCCGACACGTTATAACTTATTACCACTACTACTACTACTATCGGTCGTTTCTATAATTTGTACACCGCCCCCTCCTTCACTCACTAACCAAACATCCGTCAGTATAATATTGTATTGTTACCGAAATTGAACAATTCTGCAAAATTTCAAATTGATACAACATTTAGAAGCAAACAAGCAAATATACGAAAGTGAAGCTTAATAAAACCATTTAAAAATAAGAGGTCGTCTATCGACTAAAAGCCGACACGTAACCTCGCCAGATGTAGAGAAGATCTGTCTCCTATTTCACCAGCCTTACAATTTTGTAATTGTAATAATTTTTCTACAAATTTTGTGTGAAAAATTGAAATCGCATTTCACTAAATTTTATTTGTACATAATTGTAATTGTAATTTACAATGGAAAAATTGTAAAATATTCCCAGTTCTGTCTCATCAAATATAATTTGTAATCTAAGTTTACAATTACAATGGTTTTAAAATGTTCACATAATTTTGAGTTTATGTTTCACCAAATGCAAGAAACTGACAAAATTGGTTCAGTTGTGAAAAATATTCCACAGGTCCAATGATCGTTTTTTAAAAGTTTAGAAGTTTCAAAGATGTATTTCCAAGTAGTAATGAAAGTAGTGATTCTTAGGATGTTGAATATAACAGAAGGCATTTTTATCTGTGTGTTTGTGTGTTTGAATTTAACGAACGATTTTGTTTGAGTCTATCTAAAGAAGAGGAGATAATAGCAGGGATTGGAGGAAGAATCCAGCATAAAACTCGGAAGAATTGTGCATTAACGCCAAAACAGCAATGTTTGGCCATTGTGTTGGCTTAGTAATGGTGCACAATACCATGGGACGCATGCATGGAGTTTCAAAATCTACAGTATGTAGGAACATCGCGTACGTGCTGCAATGATAAAATTTTATTATGACAAGGTTGTTTCCTGGCCGAAAGACAACCCCGCGAATATTGGTCAAACACTTTTTGAAATTCCGGGTAAGCAATACAAAATTACAAACCTTTAAATGAAAGAAACTTGTGCTTAAATTGATTTTTCTGATACATAGGTATGCCATGTGTTTTGCGGATGCATAGATGGAGCATTCATCAATATAGACGCTCCAAATGACTTCGAAGTCCACTGTATGACAAGTTTGAAGATGGATGTCGACCTTTTTTTCATGCTATTTTACTAGCAGATCCTTTAAACGATTGGTTGGTGACGCCATTTTTAGGTGCTGCAACTGTTGTAACAGACCGCTACAATCGGGCCCACAAATTCATTCGAAGAATTATAGAAAATTCGATTGGATAACTCCCTCTCTTCGGTAATGCCTCTTATTAAAGGCGAATCTTTACCAGTAATATCGATAATACGTACTCCTACTCCAAAATAAATAAAAAGTATAAGAGAAGCAATATACATTTTATTTTCCTGACTCATTTCTGCTGTTATTGTAAAGAACTACTAAGCACACAAATTTGTGTCTGAAATTCTACATATATGTAAATAATTATTTGGATTTCAATAAACGAAAACGATGGCTACAAATTTGGAATTGTGATTTACAATTGTAAATACAATTTGTAATTTGTAACTTTGGTGAAATAGGCCATGTTGTTTTATTTGCTCGCTCTAACTGATTTCATAAATTGCAATGAATACGTCTAAGCATGTTTAACAGTTATGTGTTTACCGAGTCGGCTGGATAGAATAGATTTGTGGTTTTCTCAGGTATTTAAAAATGTCATATATGTCGAATGTGAATTAACCGGTTCATATTGTTTTTATTTTTTTAATGAGAAGACGAACAATATATCAGATTTTTACAAGTGCGCAATAAAAATATTTTGCCAAAAAATCTAGATCTGCGTCTCTAAACTTGACTGTAAAAAATTCTTAACTTTTGCCGAGATATGGCATGTTAATATTCTTATTTTTAAGAATACAACTTTCTTGCAAATAAGAATTACATTCTAAAGTTACTAAGAAGAATAAAGTAAATAAGAAATTGTATATTTCACTCGTAACTGCATTTCTAATTAAAGATTTACTCAACTTCTTTGTAAAATAATAAAGACGAAAATAATATCGTCTTGCTTTAAACATGAAATTGAAATAAAATAGTTTTTTTAAAAAACATAATTTTTAATTTTATATCTATTTCGACATTTTGAAGTCGGTGCAAATCAAACAAACCAAACAACTAGAACAAAAATATTTAATCGTCCTTTCTTATGATCCCATGAGCTGAAACGTGCACGTGCAACGTGTACTGTAGTTGTTTTATTTGTTTAATTTGCACAGACTTCAAATTGTCGTAATAGATATAAAATTATTAATTATTTAAGCGCTTTTTGTGAAGTCGATTCAACCTTTTTTTTAAAACTATTTTATTTTTCACTTTTTAGTGTCTTCTACTCTATACAACGAAGAAAGAACCATCCAAATCGGTCCACGCGTTACCCCACCTCCATTTCACTAAAAAAATTTTCTCATGGTAGCAATTAAGAAACGTACTCTACCGAACAGAAAAGGAATCATTGAAATCGGTCCACGCGCTACAAAGTTACTACTCCTCCCTCTCCCCCACCACCACCATAGTACCAAATTATTCTCCTATTAGCAATGTGCGATCACACTCTACACAACAGCAAATCCAAATCGGTTCACGCGTGACAAAGTTAGGTTCCACCCCCCTTCCCCCACCCCAACCCCACCAACATTTTTTTCTCGTGGTATCAATCAGGGAGCATGCTCTACCCAACAGAAAAATAATTATCCAAATCGGACCAGGCGTTGCAAAATTAGGTTCCATCCCGCACCCCCACCCCACCAAAATTTTTTTCTGGTGGTATCAACCACAGAACATACTCTACCCAACAGAAAAAGAATTATCCAATTCGGTATACGCGTTACGAAGTTAGACTACCTCTCTCTTCGTCCCCTCAGCCTAGTCCAAATTTTTTTCTCCTATTAGCAATGGGGGATCTTACTCTGTACAACAAAAAAAGAACCATCCAAATCGGTGCACGCGTTACAAAGTTAGGTTTCACCCCCACCCCCCACACCCACCCTACCAAAATTTTTTTTTGACATGGTACCAATCGGTGAACATAACGAACACAACGATCATCCAGATCGGTTAACGCGTTACGAAGTTATGCCCGGTCAGACATAAAAAATAAAATAAAAACAAATAAAAATAAAAATACGCGTCGAACTTAGAACCTCTTTGTTTTTGGGAAGTCGGTTAAAAAGAATTTAATTTTGGTCGTGAAATTTTACATCGTGGAGTGAAATCTTTCTTTATCTCATTTCATTCGCGCATCGCACAAAGTTAATTTTTAGGCATTAAATTAAGCTTACCATTAGCGGAACTATTCAACACCAGGGCGCAGCACTGCAGTGGTTTGAGTATTCGCTTGAAGCTAAACATAGGTGGGCATTCATATCAGCGCCCCCAAACGAACTCTGTTATTGAGCGCAAAAGCTACGATGACATGAAAAACTTATAAAACTTCTCTTCTTGGTAAAATTAGGTCTAATTTAAGGGTAGTAATGCTACCAGGGTATATTTATTTTCAACCGTAAGAACGTAAAGTTTGCTTAATTCACACGAAAGATCTTGAATTTCCGGCCTATATTTATAATATTTAATCTCTTCGACATATCATTAAAAATGCGCCCTTTAAAGGATTGTCGAATATCTACTTCCGTTTTCGAGATATAATGCTCGAAAGTCGAGCGCGCGGTCGGTTATAATACCCTCAGGCGAGTGTTGTAAAACTGTAAACGCGTTTTTCTCGAAAAAACGGTTTTCGAACTTTCGTACCAGATTGCTTTAAGTGTATTTAGCCGATTTGATTATTGTTTTTTTTTATTAAAAATTATATAATTTTTTGAAACTTGTACTAAAATAATTGAAAAATTCAAATATTTAATATATTTTTCCGGGCTGCAAAAGGAAAAAAAGGCAAAGGCAGTTTTGGTTTTAAGAATCGGTGTTGTTTTTGCAGTTTGGAGAAATACAGCCAGTGGAATCCGGGACCAACGTGATCAGTGCCCGCCGGACATGGCCGCACTTGCGCAGGGCTGGAGCCTGCCTTTTTTCTTTTCTTTTTTAAAAATAAATTTGAAACACATGCATTGCTTAACACATTTCAAAGGCCGTTTTTTCAATAACTTTTCCCCGTCTCTTAAAGAAAATTGACGAAAAAGGACCAATTTGTCCACGCTCCAAGTTAGTCTACCCTTAAATTATTCAACTTCTGACGCCAATTGTAGGATAGTCGCGACACTTCGTGCTCGATGGATTAATTAGGAGAATTATTTTCAATCACGGCGACGGAGTTGGATCAATTCGTTAAGCCGAACGACCACCATGCCATGGGTCCCGGGTTCGAGACCAGATCTCCCCGTGAGCTTTTATTAAGAAATTAAAATAATCCACCCCGTCTGTGGGCTGTTGTCTAGCTCGCAGCAACGCAAAAACAAGACTTTAAAGTTTCCTCACTTCCCTTACCCTAATTCCCTTCCGCATCAAAGGGTTGTCCCCTAGAATTTGGCCACATCGTATAAAAAAATCATTTACAGTATTTATTCATCGAGGTAAATGTGCATTGAAAGCATCAGGATCCAAGTGAAACTTCCTAAAGCTTTCACCAATGCTGCTGACATTCTCCCAAAGCCTTCTTGAGGGTTATTCCGGTTAAATTTATCCCGATAATAACGACATTTATCTATACGGATATTCGACTTAGTGATGTGTCTTATATGCTTGTATACTTTTCGATTTAATTAAAGTCTTAGTCAGCAAAACTTTTCGGTATACAAGGCCACGTTCTGCAATTAAATCTGTAATTTCGGAAGTTAACCAGGCAACATTGCCGATTATACGTTTAAGATTGAATAGGGTATATTTTTCGAGAAGGCTATGAGCATAAGATTTGAGAATGGAAAATTTTTGACCAACCGAGAGCTATTAATTAAGGAATACCCACGGCAACTTTACAATTTAATTTAAAAAAAATTTGGATAGTTTTGTTATTCCTAGAAGTGAATGCATTTCTATTCTCATGTAGAATTAACCCAAAATATACATTAGAAGTGTCTATTTACCACCCTCAAATTGCCGTGTAATTGCCGTTTACACGGAAATACACGAAACTACACGTAAGTACATGATAAGTGCAAATAGTAATATTACTAATAATAGTTTATCACAGCTTGTTCTAGATAGAAACCTATGAGTGGTGCTGCAGCAACAATCTTAAGCTGAACATTGAGAAATGTCAGGTTATGTCCTTTTCGAGGTCTCGCAGCTTCCATACTTTTCAGTACATGTTTGAGAGTACTGGTATAAAACGGGTGGAAGGGGTGAGGGACTTGGGAGTGTATCTTGATGTTAAATTGAACTTCATCTCACACATTAATAACGTCGTTGCTAGGGCAAACTCTATGCTGGGATTTATTCTCCGGTGGTCCAAGGAATTTCCAAGCACTCAAATAAGACTCCATCGTTACACGTCACTGGTTAGACCCCTGATTGAATATGCTAGTCAGGTATGCTCTCCGTTTTACGGATCCCACATAAATCGTATCGAGTCCGTCCAGCGTAGATTTGTTCGATCGGCCCTGCGTTCTTTGCCTTGGAATGACCCTCTTATTCTACCACCTTATAAGGAACGCTTTGGGTTACTGCAGCTTGTTACACTCGAGAAGCGGGTTGCAGATTTTATATTTTTGCATTATCTTTTTCAGGGAAAGATAGACAGTGTTGAACTTGCTTCCAAAGTTTTGCCTAGAGAACTGCCCTATTCCCTAGGGATGGGGGATCGAACTGAGAAAATCGATTCAGTACGGATCGATTTGTAATTTTTTTCCGATTTCGAAGATCGATTAATCGCCCTAAAAAGATCGATGGTCATAGATCGAACAGATCGATTCCATTAAGCTGAATTTGTCATAACTAGCAAAACCTAACTAGCATTATATTTTCTTAACTGAGTGATTAATTTTGCAATTCTGAACAACTGAAAATGAGTGATGATAGCTCAGAAGAAGATCTTGCTCGAGAATGGATACCATATAACGGAAGGACGGAGTGGACAGACGTGACACCTACCGAACAAGACGATGGAGAGAAACCAGTAGTTGTAATCGTATATAGTGAATGATGTTAGGTGATTTGGCGCGACACGTCTCAGTTGATCAACCGTCTCAGTTATCTCAATTCAGGAAATGTCAATTTCTACAGCTGTTAATGTAATGAACTTTTCCAATTTGAAATTTAGAAAATAATATTGCTTTCTGTTTGCTAATAACACTCCGTTGACGCTAATAGCAGCTACCAAAATATAAATAAATACAAACCCTTTTAAAAAATTCACCGATACTAGTTAATATTCTTTAAATGAGACAACTGAGGCGCGAAAAACTAGTCTCACTTGCTCAGTTGCTCAATATGTGTATGGAATTTTTGTGTGGCTCCAAATGAACTGAGACGGTTTTGCGAAAGCAAAATTCTCAGTTATCTCACTTGTCTCAGGTCGCGCAAAAGCACCTGTATTCAATATTTTCTTATTATGAGCAATATACATAGTAAGAATGAATTTTTAGTGAAAGAGGTTCCCAAGCACACTGCCAACTACACTGTTTGGTGGTGTAGGTACTCATGGTACTCACTGATACAGATAACAATATCATATTATAGAAATCCGAAACGCACTTATCTAACATTAACAATATTTTAGGTGCGAAATTCAAAATTTTCAGGATTATTATACAAATTAAGACAAACGTCTTTTCTTGAATGGATGGGAATCGGAAATAAATAAATCGATTCGAACTGAATCGGTCCCGCGAAAAATCGATTCCAAAATCGCCAGATCGAAGGCTAATAGATCGATCCGTCGAGATCGAATCGAAGATCGCCCTTTTTCGCGCACTAATTACGGCATGTTCGAGCCTATTTACCGCATGTGTAGGTCTGCTAATGATATTGGAGACGTTTTTGTTACTAGTGTGGACAAAGTGACACTTAAAAGAAGTATCTACAATTTGTAATTCAGTCTTTTACTCGTACTGGTTTTTGTTTTAATTTCTCGTTTTTGTTTGTTTTGCATTTTGATTCTTTTGTATTTGAATGGAAACACTATTATTATTATTAACCGCATGTATAGAGTCGTGAATATGTGAATCGTACCTTTTAGTGCAAAATTGGTGTCAAAGCTTATGAGAAAAATTATATTACTCGATAATTTACGGTTTATGAGATTGATTTTAGGAAGAAAACGGAAAAGATTAGCAATTTGTGAAATTAATAAAAACCGGTTGGGGTCTAGTGAATTTAATATGTTAAATGAAGATCTTCGCAGAAGCCCTGAAATATTTTTTTAATTTTTACGAATGTCAGTTAAAACTTTCGATTACATATTATCAAAACTTAGAAATCGTCTGCAGAAAAAACAGACAAACTTCGCTTCGCTCTACAAAAATTACACGACAACTAATGGGCAACGTGCACCGCCACCGCTCACAATCAAGTGGATTTGAGCTGTGAAAACACAGCTCGGCGGCACAGCTCAAAACTCACCACTCAATGCTCGCCAATGTGAAATCGACCTTACCGCGACCTGTGACACGACACGGCACATTTTGCTTTAGTTTGGTCGGCTGGCTTATTCATCTAAGGGGCTATTTCAGTGTAACTACTTAAAGATAAGGATATATGCTCCGACCAAATATTGAAATTTACGGGACTTACGCCGCAGTAACGGGACATATTGAAAAGGGTAGGTTCATTTCACTTTTGTTGAACCTAGCCTCTTTCCCTTGACGAGTCTGGACATTTTTCACCCTGCATTCCTCGTCACTTTGCATTGTCTCTCGGACGTGCGTGCCGATAATCTCGAATGTGAATTTAGTTTTATCTTTAGAATGGCCGATTTTGAGGCCCTGAATGAATATCTTGGTGATTTAGACCTCCATACCTGTCTTTCTAGTGACGATATCGACAGGAACTTATCTGGTTTCTACGAATTTTTATACGAAGCTTTCGGGAGGTCCCCTATGTCTGGGTTAGTAGCAGAGAATCCGCTCCCCCCCTGGTTTAGTAGAGAATTAAAAACTCTCAGGAACAGGAAAAATAGACTATATAAAAGGTACCTGCGAGTGGGCAGTGTGGACTCTAGGCGTGAATTTATTCTTTGTCACGAACAAATCATTAGTCTTTCTCGTTCCCTATATGAAGAATACCTACTGAACCTAACAGGCGGCATGCATTTTTTGATTACGTCAATACGAAGAGAAGGGTAGATAATTATCCATCGACTATGGAATTCGGGTTAAGTTCCAGTAACGATTCTGAGATTATTTGTAATTAATTTGCTGAATAATCATCCGAGTTTTATCCAGATAGTAGCAACTTTTCGCACATTGATAATAGTAATATACCGCCCGTACCTATTCCATCTATCTCGGAGGAGATCTTATACAAGCATATTTTGGATCTTCCGGATGACTTTTCTTGTGGCCCTGACGGGGTTCCTGTTGTTGTCTTAAAGAAGTGTTCTTCTGCGTTATTATGTCCTTTACTTTTACTTTTCCGCCGGCCTTTCTTAGTGTTCCGCTTTCCTGCACTCTGGAAGACTTCATTTTTAATCCCCATTTTTAAGAGTGGCAATAGGAGAGAGACCTATTGCTAAATTATCTTGCATTCCAAAACTCTTCGACCTGATGATCCAGTCCCAATTGTCTATTGGGTGTAGGGGCTTACTCTCTAGCCGGTAGCATGGGTTCCTTCAGGGTACGTCAACGGTTACCAACTTGCTAGAGTTTTTTTTCTGGCAATGTGGATGGATTTTTGGATGGTTGCCAGACTGACTGCATTAATACCGACTTTAGTAAAGCCTTTGATAAGCTGTCTCACTCTAATATCGTTTTCAAATTGGCCAGCTTGGGTTTCCCGGCCTTGCACTTGATTTTTGAAAGGCGTAAGGTTTTATGTGTTGATTTATGTGTGTTTTGTATTGACTTGGCTTAGCGTACTTTGTTGCCTGTGCACCCCTAATTCTTGTGTTTGGGAGTGTTTTGGCTTTTGTTTACTAATAATTTTATGCACGTTGGTGTGGGAGCCTCATCCACCTTAATATTTTGTATGTTTTGGTGGGTAGGTCAATTGCTTCTGCCTGTGAAGTGCACCTTCTGAGTTAGAAGGGTTAATTCTATATTGCTGCCATGATCCACATTTACTGAAATAAAAAAAAACTAAATCATCATTAAAATAAATATAATTTTCTGTAACATCAACCATGAACCATATTGAAAATTATAAGAATGGCGGCGCTTAGAAAAACGTCTGCAACTTTAGCCAAAGAAGTATTTTTTCTTGCATGCCAAATTGATATTTTTGGTTCAATCGAAAATCCATGGATCACAGTACGACCAAACCTGTCCTAAACATTCAAAACAAATTTTGAATCGATACGATAAATTGAATTACAGTGGTAGCAAATTTAAAAAATATAGTTTTGAGAAAAACGCGTTTAAAGATTTAACTAATGATTTTTTAGTAATAAAAATTAATTTTTCATTGCCTGGCGATAGCCCGGCGCGGATACAGGGGGAGGGGGGGCATTAGTGCAATCGCCCCCCCCCCCCCCCCCTGAGCCTCGAACAAACTACCTACTTTTTACAAGAATTGTTTGTTACTAGCACTTCAAGAGTAATAGACTGTCTCAGGTGAAGGGGCGAGTTATATAAATTTTTATTTCCAAATATATTGATTGGGCGCCACGTGGTTTTATTTGAGTCCACGAACTCGAATGAAACAACAAAATTTGTAGGAGAAATTCAAAAAAGTTTCTTATATAAGTACTCAGCAAATTCCGAAATATATATTCGATTCTCCACTCTTAAAACGAAAAAATTTCAAAGCAAACCAATTTTTTTATGTACATAACACTTCGATACATACATATGTCTCCACCCTTATCGATATAATTATGAAATTTGAATAATTACTAAAACGATATAAAATGCCCACTAAAAGCACTAATTCACGAATTTTACTAATTGATTTGTTAAAATTTTTTTTAAGTCTATATAGAAATTGGAATCATAAAAATAATATATTAAAATTTTAATTTTGAAATTGAGGACCATAAAAGGAATTTGAAATTTATATTTGATCTGAGTTCTAGATTTGAATTTTGAATTTGACAGCAATTCAAAGAATTTTAAATTTGAATTAAAAGGTCCAAAAGCCGAGAATCACTCAAGGAACGTATATGCACTCACAATAGTAATAAAAAAATACAACAATAAAATATTCAAAAAAAAAAAATCAAAAGGAGCACACTTATCTCTTAACTTTGTTGCTTCCATTCCAATTTTAAAATTTACATCAAGACCTTCTCCAAATCTTCCTTCGCCGATCTCTGGACTTGACTTTCTTTGACTTTTCACTGGCACTTTATCCTTCGAACTTTTTAAGAAAAACTATCTGCTTCACATACTAAAGCTGCTGATTTTATGCAATACTATTGGAAGTATTTTTAAAATTTCTGGGTAGGAATTCTCACGAAATTTGTTGTTTCGGTGCCTTGTAATTACGCAAAATTTTAAAAATGTGTAGAGCTTGAATTTAACAAGTGTGTGTTCAATCGGTTGAAGGAAATTCAAACCGTTTTACAAAATTTTTACTCATGGCAGTCCAAACGCTATGAAGTGTCAAAATCACACGCC